>JAIPRM010008471.1:0-15848 GCA_025469315.1 Stegophylla sp. TES_Ste_2020
AATAATACATTAATTGAATAAATGCATGCATATTTCGTACGTTTTAGTCCATATAATTCCGGGTCTGATATTTTTTTTTTTTTCTTATATTATTAACTTTCTTCGTTCAGAATCGTTTTACTGAAGAAATGATTTATCGTTTCTTTAAAATTTAATACGCCCGTCAAGAGAATACCACCCGTCGTGCGAAGTATGTCCGGCTTTTTTAAATTGTATTTTTTCACATTAGTCACATCCGAGAGAGAATAAATTAATTTAAATTTCCAATATCTTATTTTCATATCGATTTAATATCGGAATTCGAATTTGCATCACCTTTTTTTTTTTTACTAAATTATAAGTCTGGTGTTAATTAATTAACAGCAGTGGTGTAGTGGAGGGTATACGCGGTTATGCGGTGTATACCCAAAACGTAAGAATTATGAAATGCGTATAGGAAAGAAAATAAAACATATACGTGGGTATACGATCACATTCTCTTTTAAAATAAAATAAAATTTTCGGTTTAGTAGGTTTGAGGTAGGGGCGCCATATTGGGGGAGCACAGTGTGTATTCACACACCCTTGATTTCAAACGACTTCTCAATGACCTAGAAACGAAAATAAGAGTCTATCTAACGATGTAGAAAAAAAAAAAAAATTAATGAAGTTTATCATTATGAACTTTTTCCTATTCAAAAATGGCTTTATTCTTGGCAACAATATTTCGGGTAGATAAATTTGTAGTTTTGTAAGTACATTTTTTATATACAATATACTACTTTTTTCTTTGTGGACAACCGACCATATGATTTTTTAATAAAATTGTCCAGAATAACAAACTAAAGCACCACTTAGAATCGTCTTACTGAATGTGATTTATCGTTTCTTTAAAAAGCGATACATCCATTAAGATTATCCCCTAGTCAGAATTTTTTTCATTATTTTTATCAAAATGAGAGGTACTTATCATTTTTAATTTAATTTTAAATACAAAATTTTTAGGTGTTAGGTATTTATGGTACCTAGTATTGAATATTTGAAAATGGCTTTACCTACTAAAATTTGGCACCCCCTTGAAAAATACTGAAATGTCGCCCCTGGTTTGGGGAATCTGCTTGTTAGACTTTGAAACTTTGTTATCATTTTTTGAACAACTGCTTATTGGAAATGATGGATATTTTATATCTTTAGTAGGTAGAAATAGGGAATAATACGAGAAAACTAATAAAAAAAATGGGTAAAATCTAAATTATGTAACAATATATTATGTCATATAAATAATATTGTTCATTGATATATTGGAGGTTGAACCCCCCCCCCTCACTTTCTACATATTTACAAATCGAGGTGTATATCCAAAAACAATATTTCCGACTGCACCACTGGTTAACAGTAATAGGTTGTGAGGGAATGGAAGGGTGAAATTAATTGGTGGCCCGTGATGGTGATGAATTCACAAAAGTGGTCCATGTTTAGTTTCGAGTTGGAAACCACTGGTGTATACTTTAAACGGTGTCTTAATACGACTTGACAAATTCAATTAATAAGTTCTAACTTTGTTTGGTTCTGATCGGAGTGAAGAAGCTTATGATTTTACAATGAAATTTATTTTCTTTTTTTCACTTTATATGAAAACTTGATTACTATAATTTCAATATATTAACTAAATCTATGCTCAGAATCGTTTAATTGAAGAAATTATTTATTATCACGTGTATAGACACAAGATAATAGATGCGAAAGGGGTCATAAATTCGATTTGTGGGGCGGAAAATATTGAATTCGGAAGAAATGGGTTTCTCCCGTTCCATAAATTAATCCCCGATTTTCGCTCGTAAAATACTTTCCTAACTAATGAAATTTGCAAGTACTCGCACGTATAACCACATAGATATTTTATCGATTGAATAATAATTTTAAAAAATAAATAATAAACAATAAAATTCAAAAATGATTTAAATACTTAAAAGCGGATAACAATGAAATGTTAAACCGTAATAAATAACTAAAAATAAAGAGAACAACAGGGTTAGCAAATTGCAATATATTATTATGTATTTTGATCAAAAACAAGTAAGTAATAGTCACGTAAACCGTAAACACGTGACAAAATTTTAAGTCCCTTAGTTGAGTGAAAATTAATTAAATATTCAACGATAAAATAATTTGTATTTTTTAACAACGGAACCCATAAATTTAATAATTACTATAAATACACCAAAACAGTGACTGAGAAAATTAAATTATTTGATATTATAAAGTGATTAAACTTAAATAATTCTTTTTTAGGAAGTCAAGACACTCAGTTTAAAAGATGGTGTTTTGATGGTTTCATTTGAGGGGCTCTGTCATTTTAAATTTAAAAGAAATGTATAGTTACTATTTAAAAAAAGATACCAAACAAGGCCAAACAAGGCTAATGAATAAATTAGTTTTCGTTTTATCAAAAACGTTATAAACTTCCTAAAAAATTTTAAACTTTAAAGGACATTTGTTAAAGAAAATCGTAGAAAAAATTATGAAAGAATAAAAATAGCGGCTAAAATTTACGAGTCGCTAATTTCAAAAAAGCCGAATATACTTCGCACCATGAGTATTCTTCGAACCTTAAGTTAGATACTTTCGGCGTCTATGTTGAATAGGTACTAAAGAAACGATGAATCGTTTTCCCAATAAAACAATTCTGAGCGAAAGCTTTAAATACTATATAATAATAATAATAAATTGGCGATAAGAATATATTTTACAAAATGTTATTTAATAATGTTGGGTATTCGATATTTGTGTACGTGCATATGTGTACATGAGTGAGTGCGTACGTGTATGTGTATGATGTAATAAATGTCTTAATAAAAATGAAAAATGCAATAAAAACCTATTTTTAAAAATTAATAAATGGTCAACCTCTCAGTTATTAGTCTATTTGGCATTTTAGTCTTTTTATGGAAATCCCTGTGTTTTGAGCTATTTATAGAATTAACTTTTTTTCCCCATAATAGGTACATCAAATAGAATTCGCTAAGTTTTTTCAAATGTCCAGTAATATTCCATTATTTTTAATTAGTAACAAAGTAATCCATGTCTATTTTTATTTATAGTATTTAATATTTATAGTATTTTTTTCTATTTTTTTTTTCCATAAAAACCTTGTAAAATTTTTAATTATTCGCCCATGACATATTTTCATACACTAAAATGTTCGCAATGTAAGTCATAAAGATCGGTTGAACCAGTTAATTTTTATGTGCGTTTAAAAAATGTAATTTTATGTAAAAGTAGTGAATTTCTGTCAAAAATCTAACTTTTAACGGTTATAAAAAAAAAAAGTTGACTTACGATTTTCGAGATTTTTTTTAGTACCACTGGTAATACATATGAGTATGTTTGTATTAAATTTTCAGCTATCAATATCCATACATTAAAATTTCATGAAATAAAAACTTACAAAAAACGAGAAATTTCCAATTTTTTCAAATTTCTATACTTACCTCAAAATTGGTCAATGTTTTTTTTTTAATTTTTATGAAATAAGCGCATGACTATTTTAAGTGTAAGTTTCAAGTCTCTATTTCTATTATTTTGGAGGTAATTACTAAATAACTAAAATTAATTTCATGATAATATTTATTTCAGCATTTCCAGTATATTATTTGTCATTACTTTTTCCGATTTTTTTTTTCAATCAAACCTTTATTAAACTTTCAATTATTCGTTCGTAAAAAATAATTGTATAACACCAAAATATTTGCCTTGTAATTTTCTATATACGTACCAAGTTTCGTAAAGATTGGTTGTACCAATTATTTTTTATATGCGTTGAACTGATGTGTAATTATTTTAAGTAAAACAGAGTAATGCATTTTGTCAAAATGCAAAATTTAAACAGTTATAAAACAAAAACTTGACTTAGGATTTTCGAGATTTTTTCAGTACCATTAGAAATACACATGAATATGTTTTTATTAAATGTTCAGGTCTCAATATCCACTACAATTTTATCAATGTTCTGTTCTTACCTTAAAATTGATCAATTGTTTTTGAGGCGTGCGTGTGACTATTTTTAGTAGTGGGTATCAGTTTCAACTTTTTAACTCCATTATTTTGGAAGTTATGTTGAAAAAAATCAAATCGAATTTTCGAAAATTCGAGTTATGACGTTTTTATCATTTTTTTTTTTTTTCTGTCAATTTTTGGGTAGTTTTTAGGTATGCGCTTAGAAAAAGTATTGAAAATTTTGAAAAATTACCTCCCTAAAATACTAACTATAGATTAGACAACATTTCCGATCTATAGAGTTACTGATCAAAACTTTTTGACCAGTTTTTCTACCCGGACTCGTAATTACATACATACGGGAAAAAAAAACACACACAGATTTGTAAAACCAATACATTCCTCGCTGTCACTCGGTATTTAAAATATTATTAAATAACAAGCACACATATTGCTGCTGGCCGTATGCGCCCAGAAAAACTCCATATGGTACTTATTGTATTTTTCTTTTCGCAATCCTACGCCACAGGTCCCTCGATTGAATCCGGAACAATAATATAAAATAAAGATGCGTTGCAGTGCGAGATAAATTAAACGGCTCGACAGCGCGGTTAAGGGGAGGAGGGGAGGGCAAAAAATCTACGGATTCGGTGGCGCAGCTACTACGGACGGTGCACAACGGAATTTCATATAAACTTTTGCGCGGGGCGGTGCGGAGAAACCAACACGAATACGCGATACTTTAAATAAAAATATTGCGGCGACGACGGTATATAACAGACGAGGAGAGTGTGGGGGCGGCCGGAACGATTAATGTGTTCGGTCCGAAAGAAACGATTTCGAAACCCTCGCGTGTAGACCGTGATAATATTATATTTTAACGTACGGATAAATAATTGTTTTTTTTTTCTCGGAAATAGCGTATGTTTTCAAGCTCGTTCTGACTCGACGGGATACCGGGAAAATCCCGGTATAAACCTTTTTATTAACTTCAAGACGTGGGCCCTACTATTTCTCGTTATGTAGTGTTTGAATGTGATCATTTTCAAGCCTAAAAATACAAATTGAAATTCCTAAAATCCGAAATCGTTCCAATGCTCCTGCTTGATACCAGCTGTTGTCCACGAACATGCATTAACAAACTGTTTTATCAAGGACAACTTAACATGTTTGCATGGTGAAAACTGATAGTTATATCGTTAAGACAAATCGAGAAAAATCTTAGAATTCGTTGTTTTATAATACAGACATAAGCATTATTAATTTTAATAATTTAATATTGAAAGCTGAAGTGCTTCACTTGACTATAGGTATACAATATAATATTAAGTTTCTTCCGTTTATTTTACATTTAAAACGACTGGGGATTCTTGTTAATTTTGTATTTAAATACTTTTTTCCGTATTCAATGTACTATTGTCAAACTATGTTTTGGAAATACCAAAAAATAATATTATTATTTATTCTTTATTAGCATTTCATATGCATTTTATTTGCAGCCACGTATGACCCAAAAATCTGTCTTTATAATTTACCTAGTTAAATATGAGTATAGATGAATCAAATACACAATCTTATTGATCTTTTTGAACAAAAGTTAAATTTGTTATTTTTTTTTTAAACCACAATAAATATTCCTTGCATACGTACTTAGTATAGGGTAACCATATTTAAGCAAATAAAATACAGGACAAAAATATTTTTCATAATATTTTTAAATAAATAAGTATTTATTACATATTATATATATATTTATGTTTTTGAATCGTGATAAAAGTATAATTTTTAAAACTACCTATATTATAAATTAAATTTAAACACATAAAAACACCATTTTGAAAAACATAAAATAACATAATGAAACTAAATTGATACTTTTTAAAATTTCTTCAAATCCTTTATTCATGCATATCGTATACTTTACTTTCTAAAAAAAAAAACTTGTTAATTCATTTTACGATTATAATTGATTTAATGGTATCCAAAAGATTTCTAGATTCTTATATTATTTTATTCAATAATTTCATTTCAAAAATTTCAAATCAACAATAAGTCAAAAAACGGGATTACGTAATATGGGACAGACTTGAAATTACAGCGCAAAAAGCGTTCTGAGAGAAGTTTGTCAGGACAACAGGACACATAGCCGGAATAAAGGACAATCCTGTATAAAACAGGATGTATGGTCACCCTAACTTAGTATAGATATTAATATCAATTAAATTCAGTAAATAAACTGTTACACTCTATCCAAGATTATCGAATGCAAATTAAGAAATCTAACCAATGAATAAGGAAATGTCATACTATTTAAAATTTTATCTTAATATTTCGTGTAGATATCCACTGAGGTGGGGCTAGGTATTAACCTAACCAATTCCATATTATTTTTATTTACAATCAAAATTGTTTCAATTTTTTTTTTTCTCTTCAAATACTTAAAACAACAACCTAACTATACGTAGAGCAATTTAATTTTACTTATATTCACTATTTGATTTTGATGGGCAACAACTTTGACTTACTTACTGAAAAATTAAAATGGAAGTTTACATTGAAAATTATAGAACATTATATAGCTTTTATTGTTTGTGCTAAAATTTATGTACAGACTTCCAAGAAGAACGAAAAAAATATAACCTACCAAAAACACTTCCGATGAAATCATCGGCTCTGATTAAAATGTATTAATAAACTTTTTGCCCATCTCAAATCGACTAAACTAGATAAACAAGTTTAAAATTAAAAATTATGTTGTATAAAGTAATATTTATATCATATCACGTAACCGAAGTTGGCATTTTGACAGAATTCATTAATTTTACTCAAAATTACACACTTATATAAAAACGCATATAAAAAATAATTGGATCAACCGATATTTATGAAACTTGGTAAATAGATAGAAATTCACAAGGCGAATGGTTTGGAGTGAGAAAATTGTTTACAAACGAATCACAGAGAGTTTTATAAGGTTTTGATTGAAAAAAATTTGACTAACTTGAAAACACTGACGAATTTACTGGAAATATCGAAATAAATATTATTATGAAATCAGTTTTAGTTATTTAGGAATTAATTCCAAAATAATAGAGATGGAAAAACTTGAAACGTTCACCAACAACTAAAAATATTAACGCACATACCTCATCAGATTTTCATAAACATTTGATGAATTTTGAGATAAGAACAGAAATTTTAAAAAATTGGAAATTTCTCATTTTTTGTACGTTTTTATTTCATATAATTTTAATGTATTAAGAGCTGAAAATGGAATACAAACATACACACATGTATAAACAAAGGTACTAAAAAAATCTAAAAATCGTAAGTCAACTTTTTTTTTATAACCGTTTAAAGTTAGAATTTTGATAGAATTCATTAGTTTTACATAACATTACACACTTAAAGGCATATAAAATTTATTGGTTAAGCCGATTTTTAAGAAACATGTTACATAGATTGAAAATTAAATAGATTGTGAATATTTTGATGGAAGAAAATTTTTTACAGATGAATAATTATAAATTTTACAAAGTTTTGATAGGAAAAAATCAGGAAAAGTACAAAAAAATTACTATTAATATTAAATGCTAAAAATAATTTTTTGTAAATATAAATAGACTTGGATTATTTTGTTATTAACTAATAATAGTATTGGATTATCATTGAACATTTGAAAAAATATAGTGAATTTTATTCTATGTACTATTGGAAAAAAAGTTAATACTATAAAAAGCTCAAAATCCAAGTATACCTATAAAAAGACCAAAATGCCAATTACTCTAATTACAGAGACGTTGACGGTTTATTGTTTTATAAAAATAAATTTTTATTGTATTTTCATTTTTATTAAGACATTTATTACCTAATACACACGTTCACACGCTGGCACACTATTATTGAGTACCCAACATTATTAAATAACATTTTGTTAAATATAACCTGATCGATAATTAGTATTATTTTATAGTACTTGAAGTTTTTCTCAGAATCATTTTATTGAAAAAACGATGATAAATCATTCTTTAAAATTCACCACAGCCGCCAAGATTATCTCACCCAAAGTACGAAGAATACCCATGGTGCAAAGTATGTCCGGCTTTTTAATATTATTGTCATCAACAAAAAAGTGGTAATTTCGAAAATTGTACAGTTTATTTTGTATAGTATACAAAAATGATGATACGTTTTTTCATCTTTAGAAAAGGGGGGCACCCAATTTTTGAAAATCTACAAAACGGGCGTAAAATAGAAAATATTGGGAACCCTTGCTGTTGATCAATAAAATAAAATATTATTTCCGCTAATTATGTCATTTTGATTGTCTATGATGTGCATGATTTTGACAAGCTGTTCAAAGCACGTAGTCGTGCAATCGTTCTACTAAAAAGACATTTGAGTTTGTGACAACAAAGATCAATATTTTTAATTTTTTTTTTTATATTTTTCCACAGACATGGCATATCATTATTATACTACGAGAACGTTTAATCCTATTCCAACCCTAGTTAATCGGTCTAAACTATAAAATTTACTGCCCATTCGTTTTACTCTCACTATTTGTTCACGTAAATCACGTTTTATTGATAAGTATCTCATATTATGTTAAATTATGTATTTTAACGGTAGATAATTTTAACAAAAAACTATAACGTGCACAAAACACACAAAAAAAATAAATAAATAACGATATTTGTATTATATTTCAATTGTTTAAATCACACTTCCTCAGATTTTCACTAAAACAACCTGTCAACTAAATACACATTTAAAATTATTTATTTTCTGATATGAATATTGAATGAAAATAAATCATGATTATAATCTTCTATCACAAGTTGCGTAATTTATTTTTATGTCAAGTTGTAGTGTTTCAGATATGATAATAGCTGTCCAAAACAAAAAAAAAAGTGTAAATTACGTATATGTCATAGTCCTTAAATTGTATTGATACACAATTTCCCATAAATAATTGTACGTTTTTTTATGCGACATGTTCATCAAATATTTTAGTTCTAGATATTCATTACATTCATGTAATATTTCATTGCTTATAAATTTTACATAGGTAAGCATTTTAAATCACTCATTTACATTTGTTCTTAAGTTGAATGTTTATTTTTAATTTATAACAGCATTCAATATGCTAAAGTTAAACAATATAATATTACCCCTTTCAAATAAATATTTTTTAATAATACAAAAATTTTTTAATAAATTAAAATAGTATAATAAGACTAAAAATGTACTGTAACATTACTCTTGTAAAATAATACATTTCAAGTGGAACGTTTTGCTTTAATCTACCAGATACTATATTTGTTTTAATATCACATTTTAAACATTCTAAACATGCGAACCATAAAATTAAAAAAACGTTTGTAACCCAACTATTTTTATTGTCATAAAAACGTTACCATGTTTCTATGAAATATAATATTTGCCTTTTCATTTGTTACAAATTTTACATTGTATCAGATAGTGTTACATATTCTTCGTCTTTAAATTATTTAAATGTTGTCTTGTTTTGAAATTTAGAATTCGTATAGTTAAAACTTCCCTCGACTGATTTTAACAAATAAATTAATTATAACCTCCTTGTACAGATAATATATACATATAATTATTTGAATTTTTAGAGATATTTTTGAACAGGTCAGACAGATCTAACCTTTCTCAATTAGTACTTATAGAATTTGAGTTTATCAATAGAAAAAACGTTTAATGATTTTGAAAAATTATCTCCTTAACGGTATCATTCTGAGCCAATTTCTGATCTCAATTACTATTTTTTTTTACATTTTCAATTACACATTGAATAAGTTTTACTTACTTTTAACATAAAAAAGTGTTCACAGAAAAAAATAAACATCAATTTCAAACACTAGATTCTAAGCTGAACTCTAAACTAATCGAAAATAGTCTACAAGAAAGTAAATAAATTAATAAAATATCATTATTGATAACTACTTCAAATTATACCAATTTGAATATAACCACATCTATTCTGCATACTTTAAAATAAATACCACGTGAAAAATCATTTTTCTGTTTTTTTTTGTTTTGTTTTTATACTACGTTAACGCAGTAAATAATAAAGTTTTTTAACTTATCTCTCAAACGTTTATAAAAAATTAAAGTGGTTTTTGCAACTATTATTTACCAAACTACATACAAAAACACATCGAATATGTCGTGTAGTTTATACGAAAATTGTTTTTTTTTCTATCACGAAAAATCATCTTATTTACTTTGAAATAGTGTAAAATTTTGTCGGACTTTGTTCAAAAAATTTACAAATATAGTAAACAAAATTTAAAAAATAATTACATCCTCGCCACTAGACACTAGTTAGTTAAAAGGTACACTGAAATTATCATAAAAAACGAATTTTTTAAACAACTTAAATTTTTCATATTTTTAATTAGGTACTGCGGGTGCCATAGTTATAGTTATGGAATGAAAAAAGGCATCTTTCCTGCCGAATTCGGAATGGTTCATCGCCTATGGTTACATTACTCATATGGTTACAATAAAAATAATTTTGTAATTGACTGGGAATAGGTTCACAGCTTCAGGCCATTCTTCCAATAAAGTAATAATGAAACGGTAAATAAATGTTTGATTTTTAAATGCGTTTATTACCCCCCCCCCACCTTATCAATTACTTAATACAATAATAATAATTATAATAATAATGATAAATTTAAATCGTTCGCATAGGCTATAGAGAGAAGAAAAAAACATTGGTAATATTTAGTATAAGAAATAAAATCAAATTTGGTAGAGATTTGAACTGCATAAAGACTATTATGCACACGTGTGAATACATGCAGATGGGGGAGGGAAAGAATGCAAAATGTTACGCTTATTAATAGCGTTTATTTATATTATTATTAGTATTAATTCATACTTGTATGACCAAGGAATGAGTTTGTTTCCAAAAAAAATAAGACACTAACTATTTAGAAATATTATCACTTTAATAAAAGCGTAACAATTAAAGCGATAATTTCTAAATAGTTAGTGTCTTATTTTTTTTTGGAAACAAACTCATTCCTTGGTCATACAAGTATGAATTAATATTAATAATAATATAAATAAACGCTATTAATTACACCGTTTGTTGTTCGTAGTTGTTTGTGGTTCAGAAATACAGAAAAATAAAACAGTCGACAAGCCCGTAGGAGCTCGGAGTCGGAGTCGCGGGGATTAAAATTTAGCGAACGCGATCACGGTATTATGCAAATGAGTGCCGCCGACCGTTGGTGTAGCAGTGCCGAATAAACAAACAAACGTTTGTTGTGCTCGGAGAAAAACACAGTATTAGCTGTGTGAAAAGTTTTTGCTCCATTCGAAAATTTTGACGCTCTGCGACACAATCGGTTATTAGGGTGTGTTTCTCGAGTCGACTTCCCCTCGAGGGGGGGGGGGCTTATTCCGGCCACTTATGGTTCCGTTGGTGTGCTGTAGCTTTTTGAATAAACTTGGCGTAATTTTGTATCAAACGAAAAGGAGAAACGTGCCGAGAGAAAATACACGCGATACACGCGTATACTGTTATTTGCCGAAACGAACGGTACAATTATTTTTTTTTTTTCCGCTCAACGTATCGCGTATACAATTCGCAAACACACGCACACACATGCGACTGAAATATACTACGCCTAACCTCCGGGGTTGACAAGCCCACCGCGGCGACGACCGAACGGTCGAGTTCATAATAATGTACGTATATATGCGCAGTATATACACACAGCGATCGACTCGGATAGACTGTAACAAAACGAATTCGCATTTTTAAACGTCATGCCAGTTTCTGGGAAATCCATTCGTGTGTGTGTTTACCCGCGTTCGCGGTGCGAGAGGATCGCCCGGCGTTTCTACTATTTCCATTTATAAAACATATGTCCATGTGTGTGTGTGTGTGTGTGTGGTGCACGTATTTCAACGAAACGGAGATAAAAGGGTGAAAAAAAAAACTAGTCACAATTTGTTTTTAAAACGAAATACGTGCACAGACGCCGAGTGCACGGGGATGCTGCGGTGCTGAGGTGCAGCTCAAAAATCCCAGGGGTGAAGAGCAATTCGCGAAATAAACCCCAACAGTCTTGCGTTTTTATTATTATTATTATTTTTTTTTTTTTTTTTTCAAAATTCGATTTATTTTACGGAATATTATAGTACTAAAATTTATAAAACGCATTTTTACTTACCTACAAGCAAATGGTAAAAAATAAAAGTTTAAGCGTACCTACGAAAAACTCTACGACCATTTTCAATGTCCAGAACTCGTATCACGAGTATATGTTATACAATATATAATTATTATATTCGTATATATTATAATAATAAATATATAAAAATTATTTTTCGAACGGCAATATAAAATGAATAAAATGAATTCTCATTGAGATATACGTTTTAAATCTTGCGAGTGGAAATCTAAATTTATAATTTTCAACACCATGTTTATATCTCATATACCATAAATACCTCATAATTATTTGGTATAGGTAATAGGATATTTAAATTTACCTCGTTTTAACGTAGCCAAATGGTATAATATAAGGAAATTAGTGTTTATTACATAGCTGATATATCTTGAATAAAAAATAATAATAATATTAATGTTTAAACGTTATAAGTAGTAATAGGGTTCTGTGGGTTTTTTTGGTGGGGGGAGGAATTATAGAATGATAATTCTTACACAAAAATCTGTTTCATTTCATTTCATTTCCATGTAATGGACAAACATCATTTTTGCCTTTTTTATCTTTTTCGCCTAGAGATTCCTTTAGTTGCTTTTAACCATTTTTTGATGTTTAATGTTAAATTAACAATTTATTATATCAATTTTGAGTATTTGTATCATGAAAAATAATAAAAACTTAAAAAAATTTGATGAACATGAAAACATAATGAAGGAAAGTTATTAAAATATATGTTTGTTAACTTTTTTTAACATAATAATTTTAAATTGTTGAAACATTTTTAATTTTTTTTAAAATGCCTATTTTGGCTTTTCTTTAAATGTTTAGTGCCTTTTTTATTATTTATATCGCCTTAAAACCTGAACCCTATTTATGAGCAATTCCATTCTAAAACATATTAAAATTGTACATTCAGAGTTATGATAATTTGAAATGTCAGTGATTCGAGTTTAACTGAATTCATAGTCCTCATATATTTTAATTCTGAACGTAAATGCATATTTGATTGATTGAATCACATTTTATCATAATTGCACGTTATGTATTTTATGCAATCTTATATCTTGATTAAAAATCAAATATTTTCAAATCTTCATTTCAGGATACTTATATAATTCGTGGAAATAATGTAATGTCAAAGTGCCAATTGGTTAATTATTATTTTATATATAAAATTGATAATTATTTTTTCACTCAGCCAGTTTTATATCTCGTTATTATCTAAGTACAGAAAAAAAAAATTCACACATTAAAATTTAATTTTCACCAAAATATCACATTCCCACACTAATTTTTCATCTTGGAGCAGTTTCCCTCTTTTGCCTTCTTACGTTACACTTATGCTCAGACGGGATACTCTTGGTGGGTATATTTTATTTCAATGAAATGATAAATTATATCTTCAAAAAAAAAAGTTCCAAGTGGAACTTCTTTTTAATGCACAATAATAAATGTCAGTTTTATAACAAAAAAATATAAAAACTATGTTCGAGTTCAAGTTTTTATATTATATATTAAAATATATATATATATATATATATATATATATGTATATAAATTTTCTCTTCCAGTAAATTATAATATTTAAATAAAAAATGTATGATTATCTATGAATCACATAAATTCGACTTAAAATCATATTAGTATTACTTAAACTGTTTAATGGTATTTTAAAAATGTATTAATGTTGTATCATAAACATTTCAACTGTCAAAATAGCTTACCGATGTAAAGATAGAAAACTATTATCTGTTGCTGAAGTATTGTAAATCTTATTATAGGTACTACATCATAATAATTGATATAATATACGTTTGATATATTTTGATAAATATTTTTATGGACGGGACTCACCTAGTGTTATCTTAGTTTTTTTACAAGTGTACTAATTCAGTCAAAAATCGGTCAGTGGGACCCAACTAGTAAACACCGTCTACAATATTGACACAGGTACACATTTTTATTTTTTGTAGTATTCATTTGAGATTTCATAGTGTGCTAAGTACGTGTCGAAGTGCACATAGAAAATAGCCACTGAATCCTGAAATTCCTCACGTATTTTCTTAAACCTTGGATAAACCTAATGAGATTTGTCTTAATTTAACAATGTTTTTCCCAGACCTCAATTTCTTCACATACACCTAATGAAGTATATGATCTACTACAAAAAATATGCGACTATATTATTCGCAGTGTTATTTCTATTGAAAAATAACGGTTCGCCGACAGCTCGATTTGCCGACTCCCAAAATACTGACAGAAAACATAAATACAAATCGATTACATATATGTAATCAATATTATATAGGTATCTACGTCAAATTTAATGTGTGAGAAGCACGTAAACTTTTTTTGAATCGCCAACAATGTTTTACCGGAACCATTCACAAGCTTAAAAGGAGTACCTTACGATAATGTATGTACATTATAATAAAAAATTAATAAAAAAACATTGCACCATATAAGTATACGGTTTATCGAGCATATTAAATATTAATATACTAAAAGGCTAGGTTTTCCATTGAACCTCGGAGTGTCTCATTCGTTTATTATCTGGACGTCAATTACAGTCACTCGAGTATTCCATTCATCAGAGACAGGCTAAATGACGTTTAATCCTATACTTGCCTGATGTTTTACTGTTACGTTTTGCTTTATCTAAAAATGTCAATAAAAATACATTGCCATGCGTGCAATTTGGTCACTGATAAAACAAAGGTTACACTCTGATCAATGATTTTTCAAAAATGACTCGCGTATGTAATCCCGTAATGATGGAAAATTTAGATTCGCGGGATTAGAGAAGTTTACGCAATATTTAAGGCAACGATAAATCATGACCACTGACCATATGTCACAAGTTAATAATCAATATTAATTTGTTACCAAGAGGCATTTCACCGGTGGCAGTGCCATGGGCGGGTATTTGCCGTCCCTGAAAATCCCTGGCCCGTCCTGAAATTTTTTAAAAATATTACAATTTTCATTGTAACCTAGATATTAATAATTATTATTAAATATTTTCCATTATATTTTCATAGTACGTGTAAGAATAGAAAATACAAAATGCATAATGTGGAAACAGGATAATTTTATTTTATTTGACATCTACGTGCATCTACGTCAATATTATGTAATCACTGAGATAGATAATATAATTGTTGTTATCTACCTTCCAAAAGCATGAACGTACACACGAGTAAGAGGGTAGGGTGCACTTTTCCGAAAATGGCGACCGTCGTAATCACATATCGAATTTTTGCTACAATGCCGCCAATCCACAATTTTCCAAAATGGTGTGGTAAATAATTTATTCTTGTTCATAGTCTGACACTGTTTGGTTTTACGATAAAAGTTATATAATTATGATAATTATTATATTTAGTTGCAACTTGCAAATGTAGCAAATCACATATTATTCTATTCCGTTATTATTTATATTATCACAATATTGTCTATTGTAGCGTTGAATTATTTCAAAGGACTTTTATTTTATATAAGTCGCATAGGTTCCAAATTTTGGAAAAATGACCTTTACAAGTTGTTTATAAAACTAAAACAGTTTAATGTCTTAGTCACTTAATTTTCATAATTAATAATGAATACTCATATATTCATTAGTATTGCACATTTTATTTTATTTAAACTTATGTTCAA
>JAIPRM010008472.1:0-15846 GCA_025469315.1 Stegophylla sp. TES_Ste_2020
ACTAAAAGCTGTACAAATAAAAAAAAAAAAAAAGAAAAAAAAACATCATTGTAAAAACACTAGCTTCTTCACTTCGCTCAGAATCTAAAATAATAATATATTATGTGTAGGGCCCGGAACTTGATGCATTCGCATCTTTTTTTCTTTTGCTCTAACGTGTTGCTCGTCTCTACAGAAATTGGATTCATGAAATACAAAATCTAATGGCACAATTTTTATTTTGCATTTTT
Organism: Stegophylla sp. TES_Ste_2020; assembly: GCA_025469315.1. NCBI lineage: Eukaryota > Metazoa > Arthropoda > Insecta > Hemiptera > Aphididae > Stegophylla > Stegophylla sp. TES_Ste_2020. Next base: position 231 of record JAIPRM010008472.1, read on the forward strand.
TGCATTTTCGGGGGAATTTTTCGATTTAAGGTCATTTTTTAATATTTTTTGGTGCATTTTTCTCATTTTTCTACATTTTGTTCATTTATTTGCGAATGTAATTAGTAGGTATGATATTTTTTTGTTACAGAGTAGATAAAAAACACAATTTTAGGAAACGTAGATATTCTATATTTCTAAAATTTATAGAATCCTCAAGAGTATTTATATTTTTTTTTTCAAGTTTATAAAAGATAAAACATAAAATAATATGCTTAATGTCATTTTTACTGTAGTACTTCGAGAATTTCAACAAAAAAGAAATTTCACTAGATTGATTGATTAATATATTTTTTTTCCAGTTTAAAAATTGTAATATATATATATATATACATTATATACATTTTATGCATTTTTTTTAGTGCACTTTTTACATATTCATAGGTCACCAAGTTCCGGGCCTTAATTATGTATATTACGCGGTCGTTGCGCCACCGCGGCCGTGCAGATGCTCTCTATCAGTGCCGGATATAAGGAGGGGAGGGGGAGAAATAGATGCAATTCACAAAATAGATTTTCTGACTGTAAAAAATTAATAAAAAGCTATAACAATTATTAGATTATCTATTCTTGTTTTTGTATCTTAACAGTCGCTACAATAAGTTCTCATTTTTTTTTTTTATTTTATGTAATTGATGATGGTTTTAAAGAAATAAATAAAAACAAATTGATTATAATCACAACATCAAATTAAACGCAACGGGTTTTTTGGGGTTTTATTGGGAAAATCCCGAAAAAATCAGGGATTTATGAGTGTGCACAAACGAATATTGTACGGTAAATTATCCGAAACTTAGGGTCTAGGGACGTAATCGACATACCGGAACGGTAAAATAGGTGGAAATCGGACGCAATCGGATTACGCCCTGATATTCGTACAGGAGTACTTTGTATGCGGCCGTCTCGAGAACCCTGTGACGATGACACACACACACACACACACACACAATGCGCATGATATACCATATACGGGTCTATTAGCGCGGCGGTACACGTATCTTGACGTATACCAAAATATAGTTGTAAGACGTTGGTAGGGGGGCACCGTTTAAACCGCCGGCGACGAATACAACAAGAGATGAGAGGGATTTTATTCGTGTGTGCGCCGAGTGTTTAAGTCGTCGTTTGGCCTCTGCCAGTGCGTGAGTGTGGATCTAAACGGCGCGATTGTGCAGCTTGTATATTTATTGTTGTACACACACGAGAGTGAAAATATTATTATGTACCCAATTTCGAAACGATAATAAGAGGGCGAAAAAAAAAAAAAAACGCGATGACAATGCAAGAGTTTCGTGATATATGACGGCGGCGGCGGCGAGAACGCGCAATATAGTAATAATAATAATAATAATAATACGCAAAGAATATAATACACTTTGTATGGGAGTCAGGGTGGTATGTCGTCGAGGAGGAATGAGAATGTTGGGGAGGGAAAAAAAAAATAAAAAGACCCTTCGGAACAATAGGATTTGACGTACAATAATAATAATACACAATATTATACAGGTGTCTCGGTGGTATATGTATTTATTATTGTAGTAATGTAGTAGTAGTAGTAGTAGTTCGGTGTACGCGGTGTTGTACTATTATAGTCCTCTGCCTAAATGTATTTTTTTTTTTTTTTTTTTGCTTCTTGACGAAATCCGTCTCTCCCCCCCTGGGGTGCGGTCACGGCGCAAAGGTGGTGTAAATATTATATACGTCTCACGCTAAAGGGTTGCACAATATTGTTGGTACACGTGTGTATTATATATTATAATACATCTGATGTTCGGCGCTCGTACGGTTCGAAAGTCCTAGAAAAATAATCTTATAAATGCACTGGGAATGTTATAAAATATGCAAACAAGAACATTGGTTTTGACGTGAAATAAAAACAATAGTAATTTATAAATTATTTCAATGCTATATTTATTGGTTTTTGTCCGTGTAAATGAATTTTTTTTTGAAAATATCTGTTATTTCCTATTAGTTCTGAAGGTATGAAGGGGGGAAATTGTTCCCTTTGGCCTCCCCTCCCCTCTCCTAGAATCCGCCATTGATTACACAGAACTTTTTTCCGACGAAGGAATTCCGAAATTCACCCGGTAATATGTAACAAAAGCCGGACATACTTTGCACGACGAGTATTGTTCGCATCTCGGGCGTGAAGCTCTTGGTGGGTGTATTAGATTTTAAGCAAACGATAAATCATTTCTTCAATAAGACGATTCTGAACGAAAGAAGTTAATAATAATTGAAAGAACAAATGAGGAAAAAAAAAACGTCTAAAATTTTTTTTCTCACATTTCCAAAATTTTCTCGCGCCAAAATCTTTCTCATATTATTTTCTATCTATGTATAAATTTTCATTTAGTTCGGATCGAAAATTGATAGTTAAAAAAAAAAAAAAAAAAATGAAGAATTGAGAAATTTAAAAAATGACCTCTTTAAGGTACCATTCATCTAGAGGCAAATCCGTTTTCAAAAATTTTGGTGATCGAAACTTTTGGACAAGTATTTCCATACGAAAAGTTGTACACGGAAAAAAATGAAATAAACAAACATCATTGCAAAAACACTAGCTTTTTCACTTCGTTCAGAATCTAAAACGCGATGAAAGCGGTAGTCGCAATCTGCACCACCATTTAGCACACCCCCGTCCCACAAATGTTGCACTAGCAAGTATAACGGGTTGATGTTCTATTATAACAGAGCCACGTGCGGTTTGGATTTTTGACTTCTTGAACTCTTTCGGCGGCCAAACAATAATCACTGCCACGCGCCTAAATCGACTCACATACCGTCAATTATATATTATGTTTTCGTGTTTTTTTTTTTTTTTTTATGTTACCCGAAGATCATATCGTAATAATTAGAAACCGGAATAAAATTACGCGTTCGCGTGTCCGCTTCGAGTTCACAGCCCGAATTGTTTTGCCGTTCAAGGCCCCCGGAACAAAATTATTAAACATTAGATCTTTAAAACACGAGCGAAAACTATATCACATCAAGTATTTCTACTACGCACTTCTCCGTACGATTTGTAATTGCAAGTTCAGACAAATTACAAAATATAATTGTGTGAATTAGTGTGGTTTGAATGACGATTTCTATGGGTTTTGATGAAAACACCGAACCGGATGAGTAAAACGTAAAAAAGACGTAATTAGCATTTTGGGTATATTCCTTGCTCATCGAGTGGAATGCTCTTGACGGGTGTATTGCATTTTAAAGAAACGATAAATCATTCCATATTCTATGAGACGGCTTTGTTTGAGCGGAGCTACGGTTTATTCAAGAAAAATTTACTTAAAAATTATTATAAAACTTGTTATAATAGGTACCCAATAAAAAGAAAATTATTTTTTACTCGGCCAGTTTTATATTTCACTGTTAAGTGAGAAAAGAACAAAAAGAAAAAAAAGAAAATCGGACATACTTTGTACCACGGAATTTGATTGCTTCTAATAACATATGTTTCGTTTAGAATCGCTTTATTGAAGAAATAATTTATCGTTGCTTTAAAATTCTACAAACCCACCAAGAGTATCTGACACGAAGAGCGAAGAATATCCGTGGTGCGAAGTACTTCCGGCTCGCTTATCTATACTATACTTTACTTTTTTTTTGTCTAATAAATAAAGAAAGGAAACAGCTGTACACTTTTTATTCGTATACGCGATGATTTATGCGGAAACCCAAGACAAAGGCGTAATTCTAAAAGAGAATCATTTTGTGTTAATTGTTAAAGAAGTTTCTAAAAATATATATCACAGGTACAAACTTTGTAATACAGTATTGGTAGATTTTGAGGTGACACCGTACATTTAATAAAGGAGAGGGGTTAACATTTTTTAAATTGCTTATTTTTGTTTATTTTTATGTTTCAAGTGCTTATTTAAGTGCTTATAATGAAGTTTTTAAACGCTGTTGTTATAAGCGTTTATTTTGACGATTTTAAGTGCTTATTCAGCCCCGAGCTCTGATTATGATAAAACATTTGTAATTCGCACGAATTATACGACGACAGTCGTGCCTGAAGTGGTACTTATTTGTTTTAAGAGTATTGGGGGAAAAACGTAATTTTTAGATATCCCACTTACCTACGCGGACATTTGGTATTTTATACAATGTGTATAATTTTCATTATAAAAATGTAAAATAGAGAAGAGTAAACTTAAGTAAGTAAAGACGAGAAAGCCGGACATACTTGGCACCATGGGTATTCTTTGCTCCTCAAGTCATATACTCTTGTATGTGGGTGTGTTGAATTTTAAAGAATCGTTTTTCTTCAATAATACGATTTCAAGCAACGTATGTTGATAATTTAAAGAACAATAACAGTCGTCATAAAATCCTTTTCACTATACAATTCATAAACCTCTACTTAATTCAGTAATAAACTGTATCTGTGCTTTAAAAATGCATATTGTCGAATATGTGACCGCTACACATTTTATTCGTCTACAAATAACGTTATACTTAAATGTCAACTCGTTAGAAAAGTCCGTTACATTTTGCCACGTGAAATTTCTATTTAATGAATTCTTGTAAAGTGTCCGTTGTCATTGAGTTAGTATAGTTTTATATTTATTTAAACGATTATAGTAGAAATTCACTGGCGCCTACGCTATACGTATTGTGTTTACACGTACACATTTATGTTTTCAGCACAATATATTACGTATTACATAGTCTGTGGGAATAGAGACGTTTTTGATTTCATTGCGAATCTCCGTGGCGGCGCACGATTTACTCCTCGCCGCCACCACGTGTACCGTTATGTTTTTGCTTTGCGTGTAGGCGAAAAAATACAAAAAACGAATTTGGTAAAACGAAAAAAAAAAAACGTTTACGACTGCGCACGAAAAACGTGCGGCCCCGTCGGTTGAAAAACTTGTAAAACACGTCTACCGGTCGTCGGCTATGTTATAAATCGTCATGATATCGTTAAATAAATAAACACGAATGTAGAGGAAGTGAATGTGGAGAGGGGAAAAAATCAATCTTCATAACTATTAAGATTTTTTTTAATTACACAACACATGCGGTGGAACCCACTCGCTTTATAATCGGCGGCGTTCAACTGTTGCTGCGGGTTCGACGGCTACGGATTAGGATGTGGGGGGGGGTCGGCAACCCGTGAATCTGGACCTTTTAGGGTACACGTCCTCCGTCCGTATTGAGACCCGTAATAAACTCGTGTATCGACACGATATTGATTTGGTTTTAGACTCCGAGTGGAACGAAGAAGCTAGCGTTTTTACGTTAATATGATGTTATTATTTTTGTTTTATGTATAAACATTTTCTTGTAGTCATATTATGCGTGTCTAATTATTTTGACCTGTGACTTTCGAAATTAGAATGTGCCTCGAGAAAGTACTTTTGGGAGGTTATTTTTTGGAATTCTCAATAGATTTCGTACAATTTTGGAAAAACTACTCGAAATTTGAAAAAAAGTCCTAGAAATTTTTTTTTTATCCAAACATTTAGACATTGTATACATAGATATAGATAATAATATGAAAATATTTTGGCGAAGAAGATTTTTAATATGTGCAATTTGTTTTTTAGTGGCAATTGATTTCCATTATTTTTTTTTTTTTCTTATCAAACCTTTTTAAACTCCTCGACTTAAGACGTGTTAAATACAAGTTAAATATAGGTCATCTCTAATAATTATATACTGTTTGTCAATGTGAAATATACAAATCAAGTTAAACGATTGATTTAAAAATGTGCTTGTCAAAAAAAAAAAAATAAAAATAAAAAGACAACTTTAAGAAATATGAAAAAAAAAAATTTTTTTTTTCTTGGTATACAGATAATCAATTATACGTAGCTATTCAAATTAAAATAATGTTTAATCACTAATTATCAAAGAAAAATTGTATTATAATATGCTAAATGAGTATTGATAACATCAGATTTCAAAATTAAAAAAAAAAAAAAAACAATTTTTTTCAAATGTCCAGATTTTAAAAGAAACGTTCTACTGTGCCACGCCGCCGTCCAGTTGTGGCACGCAACGTACAATACAGTTGTGCGCCACGATCGCCTCGGCTGCCGCCGGATCGGACTAAATCTACGCGAAGACTCGAACGACTCGATGGCTAATCCTAAATCCGCAAAAATGCAGAAATGCACGTGAAAGACGGACCAATAGGCCCCCCCCCGCTCATTTCGTCGACAGCACGTATTCCTGTCGGGGACTGGTACCTTATGGTTTACCTTATGATGGTCACACCGGTAGCATTGCGATTTAGATGATTGTTACAACTCGCCACTCGTATATAAAAGGTATTTTATTAATTATGTTATTATTTTTATGTTCATTCTTTTTGTAAATTACAAAATGCATCAAAATTTTATATAACTTATTCGAGTTCATATGACCGTACTAGAATCAATAGGTATATCAATAAAATGTTTGTTTTATTAAAGAATTAACATTTTAAATAATAGTTTAGTATCAAATTGTAATAATTTACAATGACATTAATGTATAAATAAAATATGAACAATTCGGCGAACCGGGACAACACACCTACAGACTCCCTTACATCGCCACCGTGGTTTACAATATTATCATCCGAGTGCCAAACGTGTGAAGGATACTGACGTGTCTATACTAGGGTGACCATATTTAATAAAATAAAATACAGGACAAAAATATTTTTCATAATGTTTTTAAATAAATAAGTATTTATTACATATATATATGTGACAAAAGTATGATTTTTAAACTACCTATTATAGATTAAATTTAAACACATAACAACATTATTTTGAAAAACATAAAATAACATAATGAAACTAAATTGATACGTTTTAAAATTTCTTCAAATCCTTTATTCATGCATATTGTATACTCTTAAATTTCTAAAAAAAACTTGTTGATTCATTTTACGATTATAATAATTATTGATCTAATGACATCCAAACGGTTTCTGGATTCTTTCATTATTTTACTCAATAATTTAATTTCAAAAATTTTAAATCAACAGTAAGTCAAAAAACGCGATTAATTTGGGGACAGACTTGAAATTACGGGACAAAAAGCGTCCAGAGAGAAGTTTGTCAGGACAACAGGACACAGAGCCGAAATAAAGGACAGTCCTGAATCAAAAACAGGACGTACGGCCACCCCAGTCTGTACTGTAACACTGCAAGTCGGTGATTTTGAAACGACCGCGAACGGAACACGATCGAGGGATTCACTTTGTGCGAAAACCCACAGCGGCGCAATATTTTGTGTGTGCAAAAAACACACACAAACGACAATTTGGAGTCACTGTCCTTTAGACTCGGCCGCCGTACACACGTACACGTCGTGTACATCATAATAATATCATACTCGACCTTATGATAATTCATTATTATGACTGCTGCGCGCGACGTCGCGCGCATATACTTATAAGGATATTTTCGGTCTGACGTGCGCGCGGACGAGGAGACTTTAATAATAATAATAATAATAATATAGTCTATACGTATATAATAAAATATTATTGCAAATAATACAAACGGGTGTATCGTTTTCTTTCGGAGACAAAAAATTACGCGTTTGCGCAGTCGAAGCCTCGTGTAGTGCCTAAGTACTCGATTTCACTCCTCGATGGTCTCGGACCCCCGAGAGTAGAGGTGAAAAAAAAAATGACATAGTTCGTCGACACACTCGTCCGAGTTCATTGTTCCTATAGTACTAATTTAGAGTCAGTGATAGTGTATCACGATCACGCGTTCTACAGGTATCTCTATGGCGTGATGGTGGGCGGGGGGGGGGGCGAGACGACGATCTTCGAAATTAATCGAAATCGTGAGCGTTGAAAACACTATCTCTTACACTGAGGACACGAAATTTGTATTTCTCCGATTTCCTAGAAAAAAAAAAAAAAAAACAAATATGTTTAGTCGCTATGCTTGAATCGGTCAAAAAAATGAAACGAAAAATAACGTCCTCGAAAAATGTAATGTCTCATATACCCATGAGTTTTGTGTCAAATTAGTAGGGGTAAGTCGAAATATTTAAAAAAAATACAAGGGGTATTATCCTGCCGCATCCTTCCACAATTCGAGCACTGTTCATTTGGATAAAACGTAAAAACTCTACGACACAGCTTTTTTTAGTGACGAGTCAAGTTTTCGGCGATAAAAATCCGAAAATTCTTTGCCTCGTAGACGTTTTTATTCGTTCCTCAGGTGGGATACTCTCGTTAGGCGTGTTAAAATAAAACGATTCGTTTACGTTAAAATCTAAAAAAAGTAATGTGAAGTAAAGTACAGACAAGAAAACCGGACGACATACTTCGCACCACGAGTATATTTCGCTCCTCGGGTTAGGTACTCTTGGTCGGTGTGCCCATAAAAGTGTGAAACGATAAATAATATCTTCGATAAGACAATTTCGAACGAAGGAAGTTAATAATATAAAGAACAATAGTATTCCTCATTTTTAACACGCCCACCAAAAAAGTATCCTACCCGAAGAGCGAATAATATCGAGTGAGAACTTTCGATTAAACTCGATTACAATAATTATATAATATTATGTAATATATTATGTGCTCACTATCCCTCTTATACACATCCATGGCCACCTGCAATCATGCATTGATCTGGTCGGAGAAACAATAAAAAATTGTTTAATTTTATTTGTTTTTTCTCCCCTCCCCCTCTCCCCGTCCCATGTTTAATTCGTATAACAGCGGAACCGTGGTGTCTCCGCACGTGCGTCTGCGGCTCGCCGTGCGATTGATTTTTTTTTTTTTTTTATAGGCCGTAAACCGAAGAATTTTCATATTATTTTATGTACGCAACGCTAAATTGAACATAAAAACAAAAAAAAAAATAACGAATACGCACGTGGACCATCTGCTGCTGCTGTTACGGATGCTGCTGCTGCTGCTGCTGTCGTGGACGTATCATCTTTGTTTATCGGCCGCAGAGACTCGACGAGAGATCGAAAGAAGAGATTATCATTACGCGACGGATGTAGCGCGAGCTCGTCTTTTCGGCGTTAAATTAACGACACGACACATTGGGTTGACCGTGGATCGCTCGATCGCCAACCAATGTCAACAAGTACCTGAGGGTCGGTAGAATAAATTTGAACTTAACGTCTTACCGGGGCGTAATTGAGAACACTCGTCCAAAAGTCCGAAACCAGTGACTTTCTAAATCAGAATCCGACTCTAGGTGGTACTTTTGAGAGGTCATTTATCAAAATTCTCAATTGTTTTTCCGAAATTTGTGAAAAACTACACGAAATTTGACAACTGAAATGTTTTTTCATTCAACCTGCATGAACATGTTATTATAGATGAAAAATAACATGAAAAACACTTAGGTGAAAGAAAATTTTTAATTATAATTATATGTAACGTTCAACCTGTCAGCCCCGTTCATCGTAATATCTTACATCATACCTTATTGAAGTATTTAAAACTCCGATAGGTGTATACGACAAGAGCACAAAAGCGGAGAAAAATGAAATCAGTTGTAATTAATACATTTTTAAGCTAATAAATGGTTATGTGCATTGTTCACAACATCTGTCTGAACTTTCTCGGTCCTGTCTGTATAACTAGACGGTCTTAATGCACCCCGTTTCAACGTTTCTAATTTTAGTTAAAATGCTCCTATTACCTCAACATGGTTACTTTATGTTACTATTTTCTAGTAATGCAACTTACTAATAAATATATACGATTTTGATTTATTTGATAATTAGTCTGTTAATGAATTCAATGTATAAATTAAACAAAAGAGTTGGCTATAATGTTAATTTATCCTATTCATAATACTATTTTAATCATTATCTTTGTAGTAATTATAATATATTATATCATATTATTATAATGTTACATTTATGGATATATTATTATGTCTGATTTATATCATTATTATTTTATCTTTATGTAATGATTTACCCAATTTTGATTTTTGTTTTGACTCTCTAGCTATGTTAAAAAATATTGTTATGATTAATTATTAATTTACCTACCTATTGTACTTGTAACTATGTAATTTTTCTTCTTTTTACATAATATATACTTATATTACTAGATTTAAGTTTGCACGACATTCTACTGTACTCATTTACTCTCTTCGGGGTGTTATAAATAAAATAAATAAATAAAAATAAATAAATCTCTATTTGTATTTGAGCTTTTCGTATCCTATACATAAATGTGTTATGACGCATTGTAATTGGGCATATTATTATGAGCAAATAAATAAATAAATAAAATATCATACAATTCAGTGTGGAGCTGAATAGTATTCCAAGAATGTCAAATTGTGTTTTCGCTGCGCTCATCTTATATGTACAAACAAATAGAAAGTTCAATAGCTTAGGGGATGAAACTCGTGCGGCAATTCAGAATAAGACGTAATCAGACCGATATTGTGATCGTTTCAGAAATAATTTTGAATTCTCAGTGTACTGTGCTATAAAAATAATGTTTGTAACGAATAGAAATCAAAATAAATTGTGTAGTTTGTTATTGTTCGGTTACGATTGACGAGTGTATAATAAGATGTAATAATATAATAAATAATACGATTTTAATGATATAGCCAGATGATTTCTGTATTATGTTATTCGCAGGACTTCTCAGCGGGGCTACCGTTGTTAGCTGATATAGGGCACTTCAGTTGTTTGGGGATTTTCGACCATCGATTTTATAAACAAGCTCTGTATATTATTTTGATTTTCTCTTATTCGGATAATAATTATTGAAATACCGTTTCGCGTTCATCATAATTAACTTAACATCAATTATTGATAGTAAAAAAAAAAAATTAAATACGGGGGTTGACTCTTGCCCTCAGCCCCCTCTGAATCTGATCTTGACGTGAAAACAGATTCAGTTCTTTATTAAAAAAAAAAATTTCAAAATTCGTAAAACCCTTTCTTAGTGTATTGTCTCTGCCTAATATTTAGCACATACTCGTGGGCGTGCGATTATTTCTCAAAGAAAAAAAAAAGAAACGAATCAGAGCGAAGCACATAACGACAATCTCCAGTGTGTGTGTGTGTGTGTGTTAGCCAATATTTATAAAAAAAACTCGGGCTTCGTGGAAATGGTGGTGGTGGTTTAATTTAGAGAAGTGAAAAATCCACCCCTTTGTGACTCACCATACACGTGACCGAGGAAAATACGAAATGTCTCATACCCACACGTAAAATACGTCCTCTTCTACCTACGATTTACGCTCACACGCGCGCGTGTGAGCGAAGGTCTTCCAGGAAAAAGACGAAATACACGTGTCAACAAATCATAAGTATAATAAGGTAAGAAAAAAAAAAAAAAAACCCCGAGATGAATTCACTGAAACCCCGAGAAAACGTCCAAATCCATAACGGTCGGGGGTGTTTTTCTTTTCATTCGGGTCTCGTGCCACGTGCTAGACGAATATTATTTTCTGATCATATATATATATTATTGTCGAATTGGCTTCGTGCCCGTTAACGAGTCGTTAACTGTCGAATAAGACGTAAAAATACCACGGCGGGTTGAAAAGAACTCCGGGAATCAATTATTTTTCCACCTTTTCCGGCTCCAACCATCCCCGAGATGCGCTTTATCTGCCCCGTGCGTATAAAAGACGGCTACAGACCGCGTCGGTAAGTCAGTTGTTATTGTCAGCAGGACCCCATCCGTCAACACACTGGAAATTTGCGGCAATTTGCGACACCCGAGAGTCCACCGAGTTCCCGGACGGTCGCCGACGACTCCGAACGTCTGTATCAGCTGGTGAGTAATAACCTCCGCTCGCCACCTGGGGACAGGCACGTAGCTAAGGGATGACCTGGAGTGGTCGGGCCACTCTTAACAGTTTACCGGCCACCCCGGCGGCTATTTTGTTGATATACTTAGGTTGAATTAAACGTCGATAATTATTGAATCTCAAGCGGAACAAAAATCATTATGAGAATGGACATGAATTTCAAACAATTTTGATTTTATATATTTTTTAATTCGGCGTAAAAATTTTTAAAACCATATTAGGTACATTGTTACAGTGATAGTATTTCGATACCTATATCAGGTGCTCATCGTTCGCCCTATTCTAGTGATGAACGGAAATCACTGGTGACAGTAGTGAGAATTAAAATATTAAAATAAAAATGTAGCATAGAAGCCACAGGTTAAATAATTCGAGTGAGTATAGAAATATTGCTATTTATTTTCAAATTTTAAACAAGGGATAGAGTTAAGTTGCGTTAATATTTGCCACCCTAGATTGATTTTGACCAAATTTCGGCTACCCTAGCTGTAAATTCTTGGCTACGTGTCTGCACCAGGATAACATGTGATTTCGATTTCCCCCCTAATTATAATCAGGGCTCGAGACTTATCTGAGTTACGGCCAGGAATTCGAATGATTCGTATATCTTTTTTTTTTTCTACTATTGCTCTAAACTCTAAAGCGTTGCTCTTCTTTATAGAAATTCGATTTATGCAATATACAATCTCTTATGGTACGACGTTTATTTTAAATTTTTTTCCCTCCATTTTTAGGGAATTTTATGTTTATTACGATCATATTTTATTATGTTCGAAGCGTTTTTTTAATTTTTCTACTTTTGTACACTTATTTGCCTCTTTAGATTTCGAATGGAGTCGAGAAGCTATTGGTTTTACATTAACGTTTATTTTATTTTTTACTTTTATGAAAGTACTTGTCCGAATGTTTCATGCAGTATTTTTTTAAATTATAAATCATACTCTGGTGGCACTTTAAAAAATATTATTTTTTTAAATTATCTACATTTTTTTCCAAAAACCAAGGAAACCCTAACAAAAATTTTTCTATTAACTGAAAAATAGGTATGCCGTGAACGAGATTTTCATAAAATCGATTTTAATAATTTCGGTATAACATCGAACCTAATAGGACTAGGAACTGGATAATTTTTGAGACGAATATAGCATTTTAGAGTAACTTAGAAATGATAATTCATATTGCATTGTTTTAAGTCTTGAGCACTGCTTATAATTATTATAAATATTTCACTATAGATTGTAAAACCAATATTAATAATAAAATATAACAAAATTCTTATAATTCGAAATATAAAATCATTTTCCATCCGAAGAAATCAGTGTTACTGACTCTGATAATATTCATTACAGATCACACGAGTCCATAATAAGCCTCCCGGACATAATTACAGTATAAATAATAAAGAAAATAAAGTCAATTATAATTTAATATTTTAGATCCTGTGTGGAGCAAAAAAAAAAAAAACTAGTGTTTTTACAATGATGTTTCTTTTATCTTATTTAATTTTGATGTTTCTTTTTCTTTTTGCTTTTTTATTCTATTTTTTATGTGTACACATTTTGCAATAGAAATACAAAAGTTTCGACCAACAACATTTTGAATAAGAGCTTTAATCAAGAATTTACTTTCGGGCGGTCATTTTAAGAAATTCTCAACGCACCTACCAAGTCTTTATCTGAGGAATACAGAATAACGACAGTGTGAAGTATGTCCAGATTTTTAATTTTTTTTGTTTTTTGTTTTACATAGTATAATAATTTGTGCGTAACTCGAATGGAAAATAATTGGAGACAAAAATAAATAAATTATAATTGTATGTTATTAGAAATTTGGCCGACGAACAAATTAAGCAGTGATTAAGACCACTAGCCTCCTGGTTCAGAGGTTCGAAAAATTTTCATTAAATTCTAAAACTATTAAAAACTTTATATTTTAAGATAATGTGTGATGACAGTAAATTAAATAATTAACAGTCTTCGTTATGCATAACGATAGTTAATTGTGTTAAAACTTATAAATTAATAATATAATACTTATAAATTTAAGATCGCGTTTAAAACTAGTTTTCATACAGTTGTTTTGAACAAACGTCGAATTCATAATAATTGTTTAAAAAAAAAAAAAAAAAAAAAAACATGCGACCCTGTTCGGCGCCGGAAATATTCGAAATCATTAACAAAAATAACAATGTGCAGCGTTACAGAGATATGAACGGAAAACGGAACAACATAAAAATCACGTACACCGAAAACGCGCCCGTGTGGGCAACGAACGAGGAAATCGACGCGTTGGTCGCGAGAGCGGATGTGGTACTCAACGTGCAAGAAGGTGAATTGGTACGGGCGGCGGGGCCCCGTTTGAACCGTAGCTGTTCGGAGAACAACAAGAGGAGAAGCGCCGCGGGCACGAGTCACGGTAAGCGAGAGTGCGCCGCTGGAACAAGCGGCAGTTTCAGGAACGCAGGAAAAAGCGGAACGGTCCAGGAAGAGTGTCGTTGGGAGAGTGCCGCCGCTGGAACGCGTGACAGTTCCGGAGGCTCTGGACAAGACGGGCCGGTCAAGGAAGATGATTCGAAGTAGAGGCAGGCTCCTCCCAAACAATCACATTCCGTTAGTCGATTTTCTTAAAAAAAAAATCATATTTATAATGACAATTATTATAGTAAAAAAAATCTTTTTTCTTCCTTAAATACAACGGTACCGTTTTTCTCCTATTATTACGCCATTGTCTTTTATTCTTTTTTATTTCTTGTTATTTCTACTGTATTAGAAGTTTAAAAAAAATAAAACTGTGTGTTTATGATATAAATAAATTGTGGTATACCCCAAAAATATCCCCATTCGAAGTATCCCATTTTTATTTATATAAGAAAAATTAAAATTAATAATGCTCCTCATCAAACAGTGTGTTTTTTCCAATCTTTCTCTTCTAATTTAACCTTTCTCTGTCATGTCCCAGGTCCTTCGAGTTTTCAACACCCGGGCGCTCCTGATCAACCCCGGCTCATTCAATTCGTGGGCTCGACTCGAGGTCTCTGGGTTTTAAAATTAAAAACTCTCATAATTACTGTATTACACTGTTGGTGGTAATGAGTGAAAATAACTCTAAGGTTTCTAGTTTTCTATTAATTCATAAAAAAAAAAAAAAAACAAAAGAATATCTCAATAGAAAATAATTTCAATTCCAATAAATGAATAAAAAATATGTACCTACATAAAATCTTACAAAAACTGTGATATTCCCAATGTTTCCAAAATACCCTATTTATATTTAATGCGGATATTTTGAATGGGCATGTTTAGAACGCCAAATATTTTGATGAGAGAGCGAGTCGTATTGTTTGATAATATAAAAGTTTTCTAATACCAATTATGTCGTGTCTATATTGAATACTGCAATGCAATATAATATTTTGAAAATGCTTTGTATTCTTTATTTATCTATATCTTTACTAAATAATATAATAACTATAGGTAACTATTGGTTTGTTTTTATTTTGGTTATTATTTTTTATTATCTCTATTCATTATTTTTCATTGGGTACAAGATAATAAAATATTAAATTAAATATATTATGTATTTATTAGTGTTCATCGATTTGTGCTCAAAAACAGCAAGTATAAATTATTAAAAAAAAAGGTATTTAGTGTCTTGTGCCTTGTACTTAAAGGCAAAAAAGCCGGACATACTTCGCACGATGGGTGTACTTCGCACGACGGGTGGTATTCTCTTGACGGGCGTATTAAATTTTAAAGAAACGATAAATCATTTCTTCAGTAAAACGATTCTGAACAAAG
>JAIPRM010008473.1:0-11037 GCA_025469315.1 Stegophylla sp. TES_Ste_2020
TTTCAAAAAGTTATTGATCGAAACTTTTGGACAAGTATTTCTATACGAAAAAGTGTTAACAGAAAAAAAAAAAAATAAACATCATTGTAAAAACACTAGCTTCTTCACTTTGTTCAGAATCTAAAAACAGAACAAAATTGTATTCACGAATATTATATGACATATTACTTATTTAGTGGACATATTATTTATTTACCATTAGAGTAGGGTGACCCCATACGTCCTGTTTTATACAGGATTGTCTTGTATTTCGGCTCTGTGTCCTGTTGTCCTGACAAACTTCTTTCAGGACGCTTTTTGTCCCGTGATTCCAAGTCTGTCCCATATTAGTCCCGTTTTTTGACTTGCTGTTGATTTAAAATTTTTGAAATTAAATTATTGAATAAAATAATGTCAGAATCTAGAAATCTTTTGAATACCATTAGATCTATTATAATCGTAAAACGAATTAATAAGTTTTTTTTTTAGAAAGTAAAGTATACAAATATGCATATGAATAAAGGATTTGAAGAAATTTCAAAAAATATCAATTCAGTTTCATTATGTTATTTTGTGTTTTTCAAAATAATGTTAGTATGTGTTTAAATTTAATCTATAATAGGTAGTTTAAAAATTATACTTTTATCACGATTCAAAAACGTAAATGTGCATCTAATAAATACTCATTTATTTTAAAATATTATGAAAAATATTTTTGTCCCGTATTTTATTTTCTTAAATATTGTCACCCTACATTAGAGTTCTGATTTATTTACAATATTTATTGCAAACTCTTCAATATGGTCGTATTTGTAAGGGATTTCGGGTGATTCATCAACAAATCCCCCTTTCGCAATGAATATTTGTTTTTGATTTTTTTTTTTTCGTTTAACCTAATCCAATCTAATAGTTATAATATAAAAAGCTTCAATAATTAACTGTAATGGAACCCTTGCCACTCAATCTTGCTTTCCAATAAATTTATTTTGTTTTGAGAATTCGTTAAAAACCAAATACGTGTTGACATATTATTGTGTTTTTCACTACGGCACGTTATAAACAATAATTTCGGTGTGTATACGGCTGAGCACGTGAACACGCGTAATGGTTTTTGAATAATTATTTCCCGTGTGCGTTAATGTTATAATTTATACTCACGAAATACACGGTTCGTAACGTTGATTATTTATTTTTTCCTTCTCAATAGTAATAATAATAATAATAATAATAAGTAAAATAACGGATACTTTTATTGATAAATCGACTCGTTTCTCCATCGCACAATAACATTAAAATAATAATAATAATAATAATAATTATTGTTGGTCGTTACACATAATATATTATTATACAGGTAATCGTATAAAAGGTTTTCGAAAATCACTATAATATAACTTGCCTACAACACACGTGATGTATATAATACATATACACACGCATAGGTTAGGTTATACGCATTATATTCTTCCAGTTAAATTAATGTACCTACGTATATATATATGTGTATATAGTATTTTAATACCATTTTGTTATTTGTGTTTTATACGTTACACTTCACTCGAGTTCATGAATAATCCGGCCGTCCATATTATCCATCTCGGATGCACTCAACTCTTTTTTTTCCTTTCTTTTTTTATTTCCTTCTTTTTATCACCGCCGCCGATCCATCTATTTTTTACTGGTTTCTGTTCGCGCGCGGTGCTGCAGCACGACGACCATTCAAACTATACGCACGCGCACACACTCTGCGCTGCATATCTGTTTAAATACCACACAACAATATAATATTATCTACATGTATATTATTAATATATATATATATATATGATTATAATATTTTTTTTTTTTATACGGGTACGTGTCTCGTATCATTATTTTACTTTTAAATTATTATTATTATTATTATCATCTCGTTTCATCTGCTGCTGCTGCTGCTGCTACTGCTCTGGGCTGCTGCCCCGTTGTATTATTAGATGACGTATAATACTCGTAGCATGGCATATTCACTTCTGCTGCAAGCGCACACGACGTATCCGACACACACTGTAAACCGAAGAGAACGCGATCAGGCCTACTCCGTTATTATCTTGGGACTGTGCTCTTATCTCGTCTCGTTCATCTGTGTACATATTGTAAGAGACCGCCCGCCCCTATTCACTCATCAACGCGCAGACCAAACCGCTGGGTCTAGAGACTTGGAATATTTTGTACAGAGGTTCTTTGAGCAATATGGGAGGGGCGCACTAAGAAATGATTTTTCAAAATTCCACCTCTGAGTGGGGTAATAGAAGGTCTTTTAAAAAGTTTGTATACATTTTATATAGCTATACGTGCGTATATCAGGGGTGGTCAACTGGCGGCCTGCGAACCTTTTTTATCTGGCCCGTGCCACATTTTCAAATTACACCAAATCCTCAAAACTCACATTAAACAAGTATGATTTTTACTTAATTTAATTATTTTTAATAACCTTTTTTTTTAATTATCGTTAATTTTTTTTTTTTTTTTTTGGTTTTCCGGTCATTGAGACCATACCGCCAAACAAACTTCTCTCCATCTATCTCTATCTTCTGCCACTACTCTCCATGGTAGATGGTATCTTCCTAGGGGTCTCTTACCGACTGGGTTCTCTTCAATTGTTGTTCTGACAATGGATCCCATTCTCCGCCATGCATGTCCTGCCCAGGTCAATCTCCTTTTCTTTATTTCATTTACGATGTTCGGTCTCTGGAACAGTTCCTCGAGTTCTTTATTATGACGTTTACGCCATTCACCCGTGCTTGTGTCAACGCATGGGCCGTAGATTTTCCATAGGATTCTCCTTTCGAATACTTTTAATCTAGTTTCTTCTGCTTTCCTAAGTGGCCATGTTTCCGCAGCATACAGTACTATGGGTCGTATCAAGGTCATATACATTTGTATTTTCAGCTTTGTCGATAATGTTCTTGAACTCAGTACTTTTCCAAGACCAAAAAAGCTTTTGTTGCCTTTTTGTATCCTAGCACTGACTTCCATTTTCAAGTCATTATCTTGTGTTAGTAAGTGCCCCAAGTACTTGAAACGGGTGACTCTTTTGGATACATGTCCTTCCACATTCATAAATTGTCCTTGTTGATATTCTCTGTCCTGGCGACTTAATATCATGTATTCTGTTTTTTCGTCATTTATCTCCAGTCCGACTTTACTAGCCATCATGATGAGTTTCTTGCATACTTGTTTAACCGTTTCTTCAGTATCTCCTAGTAATGCTATATCGTCCGCATAAGTCAAGATATTTATGTTCGAGTTTCCCAATGTTATTCCATTGTTACAATTTGTTTCTCTGATTATCTTTTCTAATATTAGGTTGAACAATATTGGTGATAGCGCATCTCCTTGCCTTAGGCCTGTCCCTACCGTTGCTGGCTCTGACAATTCTGATGCTACCTTTATTTTGATTACTGTATTTTGCAGAGTGGCCTCAATTAATTTTATTAGCTCATTTGGAAACTTAAACTCTTTTAGTATGTTTATGAGGCTATATCGGTGAACAGAGTCGTACGCTTTTTTAAAATCCACAAATAGTATACATATGCTTTTATTGAATTCCCATGATTTTTCTATAATCTGTCTTAGGCTGAATATTTGGTCCGTTGTTGATCTGTTGGGTCTAAAACCACCTTAATAATCCCCCAATATTTCTTCCGCGATGGGTTTAACCCTATCTAAAATGCAATAAGACAATATCTTGTAGACCACATTTAATAAAGCTATTCCTCTATAATTATTACATATTTGTGGGTCACCTTTCTTATGGATTGGACATACGACTGCAACATTCCAGCCTTTTGGTAGTACTTCTTTCTCCCAAATATGGGTTAGTAATCTATGTATATGTATTAATGAATCTTCGTCCAGCACTTTCATAATCTCACCTTGTATACCGTCCTCACCAGGTGATTTATAGTTCTTCAATCGTCTTATTTGTAGTTTAACTTCTTGTTTTGACGGTACTGCATATTCATTTAGGTTGAGTTCTGTCCTTGTCCAAGTAAAGGTTTCTATGGGGTCGTTGCAATTAAGAAGATTTTCGAAATATGTTTTCCATCTCTCTATAATATCTGATCGAGCAGTGATTAGTGTTCCATCTTCCTTTACTAGGAACTTTTTATATTTTTTGTACCCTCCCTTTAATATATTAATTTTTTTGTACAATTGGTGTGTGTTATGTTCATTGTGATATTTTTCTGCTTCTTCCAAAATGTTTTTCGTATAGGCTCTTTTTTCATATTTAAAGATTCGACTTGCTTCTTTTCTGCTTTCATTATACTTTGTTTTGTTTTCTTCATGGGAAGAGTCATTAAGGTATAGGTTTCTACATTTTTTCCTTTTATTTAGGGCTTTTTCACACCTCTCGTTGAACCAAGGTTTTTTACTGTTTTTTGAATTGCTCAGGACTTCAGCTGATGTTTCTTTTATTATGTCCTGTACCCTCCTCCACATATTATTTATTGAGCCTGTACTATCTATATCCAATTTCCTTCTGCGTTTATGTATCTCACTTTTAAAATGTTTACGGCAGACTTCATCTGTGAGCTTAGTTATATCATATCTGTAACTTATTGTTGGTCTTATTACCATCCTCCTCTTCAGTCTCGCTTTAATTTTTACCTTAACCAAATAGTGGTCAGTCACAGTCCGCTCCTCGCATCGTTTTGACATCTGTAATACTGTTTTTGAACCTGTCATTGACTAGCACATGGTCAATTTGATTTGTGTGATTCCCATCTGGCGACTTCCATATTCTCTTATGGATATTTTCATGGGGAAGCATTGTGCTCTTGATCACTAACCCTTTGCTCGTTGCAAAGTTGATTAGGTTAAGGCCATTATTGTTAGTTACTTCATGCAAGCTATATTGGCCAATGGTTGGTTTAAATATTGATTCTTTTCCTACTTTTGCATTTAGATCTCCTAAGATAACCAATATTCTGTTATTAAGTATTCCATCTACTATGTTCGTTAATTCATCAAAGAAGTTGTCTTTTTCTTCTTGAGCCTTTTCCTCAGTAGGGGCATGAACACTAATTAATGTGAGATTAAACCAATATGTTTTAATTGTTAATAGTGATATTCTTGGGTTAAATGTCTTAAATTCCATTACGTTTGGTACTATTGACTTATGTACTATGAAACCTGTCCCAAATTGTCGTCAATCGTCACAATCCCCATAGAAAATGGTATGATTATTAATGTCTAAGGATCCCGTTTCTTGCCATCTAATTTCTTGAATAGCCATGATCTTAAGTTTATATCTCCCTATTTCTTGCGTTACTGTATGTGTCGCTCCAGTACTGTATAATGTGCGAACGTTCCATGTACCCAAAGATATTTCCGATTTCCAGTTTCCCTTATCTCCAATAATCCGAGGCTTTTTGTTTGGTTCCTGAACATAAGTATTTTTACGAGGCCGGGTTGTTAACCCAGCGCCCAACCCCCAACCTGGAGGACCAGACCACTCCAATCACTTAAAACCAGAGTGAGGCTGTTGCAGCGCCCAATAAAGGGTACTGAGCGATGGGGACGCCACTTTCCCGACGCCTACAATAAATGTTTTGTATAAGGTATTTTTTCTACTATTTACAAGAAATCAGTAATTATACTCTTTATAAAGGTTCTGATAATTTAAGTTGTAACAATTATTAACCTTAACATCTATAGTTTCTAAACTTCACACAAAAAATGCTTAAAACAAGAATAGTTGAGTAGATACTCCACTCATCTGAAAAATTTTAAAAACGTTGCTTTTATATATTGTCGCCATCAATATAAGTATACGTAGGTATTCAGTCAATTTATTCATTGTCAATTTAATAATAATAGTGTTAAATTTTGAGAAATGTATTACAATATATGTTATATATGTAAAAATAAACAATCAGTTGGTAAATATTTTTAACTTTAATGAGCAAGGGGATCTTTGGTCTAAGGTATATGTTATTTTTTTTAAAAGTGAACTTTAATTATTTACCTTGATAAATTGATTCTTCTTCGCTTTTATCATTGAGAGACTTATACCTTTCTTCATCACATAATTGTTCAATCTTCTTTTCTTCAGCAGTCAATCCTTCCCATCTACTTTGGCCAAATGGTAAGGCTTCTACAGATTTTAAGTCGCTTAAAGCCCCCCGGCAATCATACCTGCAAAAGCAAAACAAAGTCATAAAGACCTTCTAACAGTATATAAGTTTGTAATATTTGTGTTTACCTATCTATTTTTAATGTCTCGTCACCCATCCAAGGAATCAAATGTTTTCCTTGATCAATGAAAAGAGCCTTTTCGTCATCTTTAAACAACTTGCATGAATATCCAAACACCAACAACGTTTGTTTTTCATCTTCAGACGAATTGGTACTAGTACGATTCTTATAAGCATTTATATAAGACATTATGGGCCACGATTAATTGAAAATAACAAAAAAAAAATAAAAAACTGATCATAAATGAAAAGCTTTACTAAGTGAGAGGCAAGCAATTAAATTAAGTGTCACATTATTTATTTTAATACTTATTAACTGTAAAATGACAATTTTAACCTGTCTAGCATTAAATTCATAGATGCACAGTTGAACTATCAGACTATTGTGAATATTGTGATTCTATGCATTCAAGAATCTCACAAATTTTAATGTTTTTATAAACAAAACCAGATAAGTTTGGTGGTAAAAGTGATAACAGATCACATGGACATGGTATAACCAAATTTTTATCCAAATAGGACACACTGTTGCAAAACATAATATTTGTAATCAATGGAATGTTTGGTCTTAAAATAATACAGATAATAATTAATACTATTAATAGTTCAAAATTCAGAATTTTTTAATTTCTATATTCTATTCCAATAAACATGCAATAAATAAACAAACAACAATATTGACTAATTTATCGAACACATGTTTATCTTTTATATAAAATTACATTTACAACTACTGTCTTATCTTAGTGGGCTAGGAAAAAGAATTATTATTTAATATTTATTACTCTATGGACTAGGTTCACACCAAAATATGCTGTAAATGACGACATTTACAGTAAATGATCGCACCATGGTGTTCCATAACCTAACCTAACCGTAGATCACACTGTGCGTTTTGTTTAAAACCAATAAAAGTTAAAATGCATTCCGACGATCCGTAATGGGGATTATAGATAACCATTATTGCATTTTATATATGATCGGATAGTTCGACCGCAGCTTGTTGCGACATCGCCCCAACGGACGACGACAGTTTTGGAGAATTGGTCTCATCTGAGAGCGATAATGCGTTTTCCATTTAAACCGTGGATAAATGTGGTCCTATATTCTAGAGATCTCTCTCTGATCTCTAGTAGATTAACTTTTTTTTACTAATAAATAAATACCTAAAATACACCAAAAATGATTACATTTCATTTATTTATTTAATACTTAATTAGTATTCTTCAGTGATCACCATTGTATCACTAGTACTAGGTAATTTAAGACGATATGATTTTAGATTTTGAGTGAAGCGATGAAGTTGGTGTTTTTACAGTGTACATTTTTTTATTTATTTTTTATGTGTACACGTTTCCGTATAGAAATGCTTGTCCAAAAATTTCGAACAGCAAGTTTTTGAATCACAATTCATCTTTAGATGGATATCTTAGATGGATAATCTTAGATGGTACTTTTGAGAGGAAATTTTTCGTAATTTACAGGTTTTCTTAAAATGTTTATTTATGGGTTGGCTAAATATTTTATGACTTTTTATTATAGAAACAAAGTCAATGTAATCAATAAAATTTGTTATATATTTTTATATTAAAAGGTATTCAGTGAATTAAATAAAAACTCGTAAGACAAATAATATATATATATATATCATTTTATTAATAAAAAAACTATTTATTTCTAAATTTTTTTTTAGTCTTTTTCTTTTTCGGTTCATTTTCCTCTTCAGGCTCATATGCAGAAGGATCGGCTAATCTCTTTTCTCCACTAAAAAAAAAGTTTTATTTACAAAAACAAATATTTTAATAAAATTCAATTATTTTTACCTTTTAACACTAATGATAGTTTTAGTTTTACCAGAACTTCCTATTGCTTTTCCCCATTCATCTTCTGTTCCTTTAATTGCATACCTAGTAAGATTTTCTTGTTTCAGTTTTTCTAATTCTGCACGTTGTTTCTTTTTCAAAACCTACGATAGAATATAATTAGTACACATTACTCATAAGCAATTTAATGGATTGCTTACTTTAGCTGCTTGTTCCAATTCTTCATCTAAAGGTTTAGCTAATGGTCTTAATTCATTGGTATCAGTTTGTTGTAAGACTGGCATTTTACTAACCACATTTTGTTCCATAATTCCATTAATGACTTGTAATAAACGACGCATCATCCTATTGTATAAACCTAGTAATTGTGAAGGTATCAAGTCAAACTGTTCAGCAAGATCTTCCACAGTTTTGTATTGTAGACCCAAACCTAACAATATTGCCTAGTGAAATTTATATAAGTTTTACATTATCAATATTCAACATACAAACATGTAGAATAGTAATATTACTTTTTGAACAGCAGAGAAATGGGTATCCCCAAATTTAGTTTGAAAATAAAGCCTTGACAAAGTGGGTAAAAGATCCATTATTAAGTGATAATCAGCCATATTATTACAATATTTCTCTAATCGAAGTATATCATATGCACTTAAATGAACATCCAACTCTGATTTGTTCATTGTATCTAAAAATATAAAGGATTAGACTTATTAATAATTTGTAAATAGTTAATTTTTTACATGTAAAAGACTTACTGTTTTCTACGTGGGTAGTTATATTAGTGTTATGTAAAACTCCAAGAGCTAATTGAGGTGAAAATTTACGAAATTGGTAACCAAGAAGTGATATAAACCGTTTACGAAAATCAACCCAAAATTGTGATAACCAATTTTGATTTTTCGAGCTAGATGTATTTAAAGATGAAATCATAATACAAGAATGTTCCCCCGTTAATTCATTACTAGTTTGCCTAAAACAATTATAAAATATAATAATTAATGTTAAACATAAACTTTTATTCAAATTTTAAAATTTAAAAAATGTATATTACCTAATATATAACGGAATAAATCCAGATTTTTTCCAGAATTTTAAAAGTGGACCAGTAAGGCCAAATGATACACCAATGTAATCTAAACGTTCTGGAGGCCGTTCACTTAGTTTCAATAGCAATGGCGGTAAATTATTACGTGGTTCTACAATATAATAATTATAATTAATATTTAGTGTTTTGAGAATATCAATAATTAGTATACCAATTCTTTCTTCAAGTAAGTCTACTTCGTCTTCTTGAATAGAATCAATATTTTCTTTAGGGAGTTGCCCTTTTTCAATATTTGGAATCAAAAATTCATAATACATTTTCAGTAATGACAATGCTCTTGAACCATAGCCCATCTACAAATATTTAAAAAAACATACATAAAAATAACAATTTCTATACTTTATTATTAATTTAAAAATTATCACATACACTATGATAGTCTGGATGTGTAGCAATACGAACAATGCGAGCTCCAGCTAAAGACGGAAATTGTTCATCTTGAAAACATCCAGATATTGTCCATGGTATAAGATCACCAGCAGCTCTTTTGCCACGTTTCAATGCTTCTGAAGCAGAAGTTTGAGATACTTCACCTTCTAAACACACCTGAATAAAATATTAATTTATAAAATTATTTAAATTAAAAGAAAAATGCTTATATACTCTCTGAATGAAAATTACTACCTGAATAACACACAAAACTTCAGGTAAACTGTTCATATTTATATCAACCGGACCAAGAAGACAAAATAAATGATGCGCTGGTGCATCAGACATCATTTGAAGATCATTTGGACTATTCTAATTAAAACAAAAAACAATAGTAAAAATATACTATAAAATAATGTATAAAAAAGTAAAGCAAAGTAAAGGCAAAAAAACCAGACATACTTCGCACCACGGATATTCTTTGCTCCTCGGGTTAGATACCCTTGGAGAGTTTGTGAAATTTTAAATAAACATTAAATCATTTCTTCAATAAGATGATTCTAAACAAAAGAAGTTAATAATATAAAGATTAATAATGTTTATCACTTTCAGCACACTTATTAAGAGTATCTGATCCGAAAACCAAAGAATATCCGTTGTATGAAGTATATTCGACTTCTTTGCCTTTACTTTTTTTTATCTAATATATAAAGGAAAAAAATTAGAAAAATTCTTTTGCACCAAAATGTTTCTCATATTACTATTTATCTATATAAACATTTTCATAAAGTTTGGATCAAAAAATGATAGTTTTCAAGCTTTTTTTGTCAAATTTTGGGTAGCTTTTTCCAAAAAATATTGAAGAATCGAGGAATTAAAAAAAAGACTTCTCTAAAATACCAACTAAAGATAAATCCGGTTTCAAGAAGTGATTGATCGAGAATTTTAGACAAGTAGGTCCATATGAAGAAGTGTATATAGAAAATAAAAACATAAATAAACATCATTGTAAAAACACTAGCTTCTTCGCTTTATTCAGAATCTTAAATACGTATAGTTCAATGTTTTATTTATGTAATTCATTAAAATCTAATACTTACTTTATAATGAGAAGCTACATATAATGAAACAATTCGTTGCAAGAATGCTTCTGAAGCCTTATGATAACAAAATAAAGTATCTCTATTAATATAATACAATTCACATCTATCAGGAGGAGGACAACCAGAAAGCAATGGAGCAATATTTGTTGCATCAAGACACAAAAGATTTGTTAGCCATTTTTCAACATCATCACCTGGTTTATAACGTATAGATTCCTCCAAAGTAACCTAAATAAAGTTAGAATATCTTATTTATCACATATTTTTGAATAAAATATACCTTAATTATCTACAGTAAAACCTCTCTAAAACGGAATCGTTTGGGACCAAACATTTTTCCGTTATAAAGAGTTTTCCGTCATAGAGAGGTAGAAAAAAAATTTAGTTTCAAGATTGTATGTAGGTATGTGTTAAAA
>JAIPRM010008474.1:0-15842 GCA_025469315.1 Stegophylla sp. TES_Ste_2020
TTTAAATTTTCATATATTTCGGATCAAAAAATTATGGTTTCCGAGTCGTTTTTGTCAAATTTTGGGTAGTTTTTTCAAAAAAAAAAAAAAAAAATGAAAAATTCAAAAAATGACTTCTTTAAAGTACAATCTAGAGGCAAATCCAATTTCAAAAAGTTATTGATTAAAACTTTTAGACAAGTATTTCCATACAAAAAGTTGTACACAGAAATAAAAAAAATTAAAAATAAATATCATTGTAAAAACACTATCTTCTTCACTTCGTTCAGAATTTAAAATAATATGTTGATAATTATTGGTAAAACTATATGTTTATAATATTATTTTTTGGGGTATAACTTAATAATTAATTGATTTTAATGTAAAATCGATACATTTTAAATCAAGTATTTTACATATTTTGAGGATTTTTAGCTAATTTTCCGTTATTTTTCCATATTTTTAAAAAATGTGAAACGTGACCTTATTTAAGTACTAAGCACAAAAAAAAAAAAAAAAAAAAAAAATGCTTTACTTAAAAAGAACCTTAACAAAACTTCTAGAAGAATTGTAAAACTCACAATCACGGTAACATGCTTATAAAAATACATGTATCATTGAAGAGTTAATATATTTTTCATTTTGTAAAATATCTGAAAAGGTACATGGAAGTGTTTCTTGTATCGTTAATAACGCCATCCTTGACATAGCACAACTTTCTTTAAAGATTAAAAGATTAATCAACAGTAAAGCTATTTGTATATTTTATACTTTTATATTTACCAGACAAATTTCACGTACGCATTTATGAATTTCAATTAGAAAAAATGAATTAGACTCTGACTGTACGAATAAATATCAATATTACAACCAGTTTCGTAATAACTAGCATAGTGAAAAGCACATATCAGTTTTTCTG
Source organism: Stegophylla sp. TES_Ste_2020 (assembly GCA_025469315.1). Classification (NCBI taxonomy): domain Eukaryota; kingdom Metazoa; phylum Arthropoda; class Insecta; order Hemiptera; family Aphididae; genus Stegophylla; species Stegophylla sp. TES_Ste_2020. The sequence goes on from JAIPRM010008474.1 coordinate 899, forward strand.
AGTGGAGCAAAGCAGCTAGTGTTTTTACAATGATATTTATTTCGTTCCTTTTTTTATGAGTACCCATTTTCGTATAGAAATAATTGTCCGAAAGTTTGGACTAGCAACTTTTGAATCACAAATGGCCTCTAGAAGATACTTTTGAGATGTTATTTTTCGAAATTCTCAGTATGAAATGTATATGAATTATATTATCTTTCTATCGCACTCCCCTCAAGAGTAGTATATTACTTTACGAAGTCCGAGCCTAGTTATGAAACACTTTTCACGTAAAACGATAACGGATGCAGCGGTTTAATGCAGTTTTCGGAGAATACTTATTTTTGGACGAGGACAACCCGTCGAATCTATAATATCACGATCTGACGATCACCCACGCACGCCGAGTGCCGTTATGTGTGCATTTATAATATTAAATATGTGTAACAACAACAATAATAAAGATACGATTCGCGAGGCAACGGACGATATATTCGAGCACAGTCGACAATATGGTTCTTTATTATTAATACACGTGCAGTAATCACGTCGTCGTGTTGTCTCGTGTAACTACACGAGGGTAAATATAAGTCGGGGGAGGTGTAAAATATGTACACAATAATAATATACTCCGTGACCCGGCCGTGTGGGTCACTACCGTCTTCGTCGCTAACCGTTTTAATAACACGCGCGCTCGCAATGGGCATAATATTATAATAATATTATTATTATTATTATTATTATTATAGGCTCGGGCACGAGATGCATATATTATTGTCGTTATTATTATTATCATTATATTGTTTACGAATTCCGCTGTGCCCAGACTCCAAAATCGTATCGACTAACTAACTGTTGTGCCTGTGTGTGTGTGTGTGTGTGTGCGAAATACGCGCATGTGTGTACACGACGATCATAATATTGTAATAGCACGAGAGCGAATGCGCCCTTTACGCCGTGCACAGATAATGTTTATTCGGTCTGATTAAGACTGGACGCTGGAGACGCATTGTGTTTATTTTAATTAAACCTCTCTCCGGGCATACACACACACATATATATATATGTATTTATAATACACACACACACACACATTACGTAATACGCTGGGCATTGTATGCTACTACTATTCCTTCTTCTCCTCCTCCTCCTCCTACAACTACTACTACTTACTACTACTACTACTACTACTACTACTACTCTCGTGCGCGTGTATTTGCGCGCCCGCCGCAAACACTCTCGGGATCGAGTTCACCGCGAGCGTGCTCCGAACGGGTGTAGATCAGCCGACGCGTTTAATACCATGATAACGATATGTAATATATATATATATATATTTGGTATTATGTACCCGTCAATGTTTGCAATGGAATACGTAGTGATTATCGCGGGCGTCGAGTTGAATAGTCGCCGTCGCCGGTCTCGTCCCCGCACTATATGATTATAATTATTATTATGTGCAGATACGTGTTAAATAGTGTTTCCAAGAATTCACGTGTCATACATTTAAATATCGTTGAATATGGTTCTTTTAGAGATTAATCCTTATACAAATTATTGTAATTTGACGACATACGTTTCAAAAATTCAAAAAAAGGTTATTTTTATCTTTTTTTTTTTTTGTTATATTTTATTTAAATATAAATTTCAAAGATAAATTAAAAAAGTAACTATCGAAGTTTAATAAAAATTGATAACATTGGAGTAAGTTAAATTTTTGATTTCATGAAAATAATAGTTGTCAACAAAAACACAACCTACACAAATTTGGTCAATTTCAAAAAAATGTCGAAAATTTTTTTTTTTCACTTTATCAGACTTTACAAAAAGTTTAATAAAATAGCTATTTCAAAATGTTAAAACAATAATTTTTTTTTTTTTTAAATAATTGGAATTTTTTAATTTTTGGTAAACTTAACTTGCTCTAACGTGGCCAACTTTTACAAAATTTCATTTTTTTTTTATTATTATTATTATTTTTTTTTTTTATTGTCCTTTTTAAAGAGTTTAATAAAATGGCTATTCAGAAATTTTCAAAAGGTGAATACTAAAAAAAAAAAGAATTGTTAAATTGTTAAAAATTTTCAAATTAATGTCATAAAATTGTAATTTGTATAAGGATTAATCTCTAAAAAAAATACACATTCAAAAATATTGATATGCCACCTCGAAATAAAGGATGGCACGGAGCATGCTGTGCATATAGAGGTTAGGTTATAAACGACCTAGAAGCGCAGACGCTATTTCCACGCATGCCATGACATTTATAATATTATGTCGACGACACGGGATACGTGATATATAACATTCGTTTTGTGTTGACGTTTATTCATTTTTTTTTTTTTTTGTTTTGTTTTTACGCCACGTTTTTCACTGTCAATCCTACTCGCGGAAGCAAGTTAGAAAAATGCGCAGTTAGGGTCGAGTGACGAAGCGATGAGAGCTAACCATTCTTCTTTCTCTCACTACGTTAACTTACAGTGCCAAAAGACGGTGACGTTCGAGTGAATTTCTTCGTTGTTAATATCGATATCGAGAAACATATCTTTTTTTGTAAATTTTATAACCATACACCACAATTTCCTCGTCTTTTCTCCTCGTATTACGCATAAATGCAGAGTGCAAAATATTATTATAATGTCAGTTTGAACAAAATAATATTTTCTTACTTGTGTATTGTAACATTTGTAACCGATTTCCATTGAGTATTGCAAATTATTATTACGACCCGTAGTATAAACAACAAAAATATGGCAATATTATCACTTTTCTGATAATAAAACTGCTATTACTGTATCGGTGTGAAAAGAATATACCAAATCACCAGTATAAAAAATAATTGTTAATTTAATTTGTACGAGTTTATTTAAATTATATTTAACCTTGTCGTGATTATTTTATTCGTAACTGACATTCGCTAACTACATACTAGTTACACACAAATGTTTCAAATGGTCATTTGTGGAATTCTGGTTGAGGACCTGACTTTCCATTTAAATACAATTATTTCAAACGTTCCAAGAATGGAAACTATATGAGTTGCTTACGAAAGGTGGTCGTCGGATTACGGATACAAATATTTTTCTTCAATACTTTTTCGATATTCAGAATAAACTATCAATGCAAAGTATTAAACCTAATAGGCGATGTTAAAAATATTAAATCAATTTTTTAGTAAAAAAATCCATTGTAATTTTAAGGAGACAAAATAATGTTCTAATTTAATGCATTTAATAAAATAAAATATATATTTTTGTCACAGTTTATGTGATAAAAATATCCATGCAACAGGCATGACTAAGGCATTTTTTTTAAACTGATAACAAATTATTATGGACCAGCCGTCACGATGGCAACATGTAATCTAATAAAGATTGTTTCCGACCGAAAGAAATAATGTCAATCGTTTGTATCAAAAATGAATTGCCAAAAAGGCCACAATAAATGATCGAATAAATTATATTAACTTTCACTCGGCAGTTTTTACGTTTAAATCGAAATTTGTATTCAAACAGTTGTGACAAAAATAATGACTTGGAGTTTTGCTAGGAAACATGATGAAATATTTGTGCTCACAATTTATATGTTGCCTCTTTTGGGTCACGTGTCCGCCACTCGTGTGGTTTTAATTATTTTGTCAGCGACTAGGAAACTTCTTGTTTGCCTTGACCATCCTCTGTCCTCGGCCCGCCCCTGTGGCGATTTTGCGAATACCTAAACGCCAGTCGCATGCTCCGTTCTTCACTTTGAAGAATACAATTCCCATGTACCTGGACTACCTGTTATGACTCAGCGCATACACTCAAAAGACAGTCAGCTAATCGATTCTTGTTGGAGTAGTGGGTTGGAAAATGTGAGGGCCATGGACCCCACGTCGTGCTACTATATACGTGCGTACCTACTTTTACTTCTACTATGGCAAAGACAGACAGGACATTTAATTTCATGCCGACGGCAGCAGTGTTATGAGCTTTGTCTCGGGGTTTTGTTTTTTGTTTGCTGCGTATTTCTAATTTACACTGCTGCATACTTGTCAGGTCTGGTGACGGTTGAAGCTCGAGGCGGATATACGCGCAGGAGGTAAACCTCCGTCGCCATAACCAGTGATATAGTCGTAAATTTTTTAGTGAGTATAATATGCATAAATAGGTTCAATAATATAACGTGGGGAGCTTTGTCCCCTTATATACCAAATAAATCAAATTTAATATTAAGGTTAGTGCATATGCAAAATATTATATAGGTATTAAGCTTCTTCGATTAAGCCTTATACCTAACACATTGAAATCATTCAAAGCAATAGAAATTACTAAATCACGAGGCACTTGTGGGTTATGGCAGTTATGTATGACTGATGGTGGAGCTCTATAGGCTATAGTGTCAGTAACATGTAATAATTTTACTGACAATGTTTATATATAGCTCTATAATCTCTATCATTGATGTACATGTATAATATTATTACATTTAATATACATCTGTGGTATTGTCGTATATATTATACTGAACATGTACGGAAGGTCTATGAATAATAAAATTAATTACCATAGTAGATTACGTCATAGTTATACATCATACAAATAAGTAATGATGAAGTTAAATCACTGAATATTATTTGTTTAATATTTGGCTATATCTATTAAATCTTGATGGTTAAAATAATGTGTTATTAGAAAGAAAGGAGAACCGCCTCGATCGACTAGGGAAATGACATACTTTTATGCTAGTCGGCATGGCCGTATCTAGGGAAGTAGTTTTTCGTGTTTAACCAATTAAAAAAAAAAAAAAAATGTTAAGTTTAAAAATGCATTAAATCGTACTGTGTTTTTCGTTGGCTTGTCGTAAGATTGTCGTAGTATTTGAAAACGTATTTGAATTAGTTCGAAAGTCAACGGAGAGCATTAAAACGATGTCGGGTGTTTCAGGTGCTCCAGCTGTATTTGTGTTAGCGCACTCGTAAACTTCACACGTATAATGACCGACCGACCGACATTTCTCGGCAGACTCGCCCGTTTAGCAAACGCGAGTCGTACACGTCCCCGTGCGGTGGCTGTGTACATAATATTATAGTGACGTTCACTTGCGAGAATAAAGTAAATAATTACATACGACAATTGTTAAACTGAGAAAACGGAGAAACTTTAGCGAACGCACACGCCACACACGTCATAACATCGGCATACAGCGTTTTCTACCGACGTAACGTATAATGTCATGTGCTACACGGTAGTAGAAACAAATTCTTCTAATAGTAAAAAATAAACGGATATTTCCATTGCAAATGGTAGTAGCACTTATACTATTGTGTACAAAACATAGGTACGTTTTGGAGGCGAAATAAAATAATGATTATATTTTAACGAACGTTAATTGCTCATTTTACGAAATGGCCCGGTGTGAACAAAGTACCTTATACGTCAAACTGCAAATTTCCATGTCACATAGTTCTTACATACTTCTATGTTACTTACAAAGCTCCAAATGTTTCACTGAAATCACATAGATCATAAGCAGATATCATCATAGATCTACTTATGATACGTGAAGAGCCTCATGAGTGTGTACTAATGTCTCATATTCTATTGATTACGTATATCAGATTAAGACTATATGACTTAAAGTAGATGATATGGGTGGAAATAAGGAGGGAATCCTCAGAGTTTTTATAAATTTCATAAAATTAATGCCTTTGGGTATTTGGAGCTAAATCAAATAAATTTATGTTTTGTACCCCCCCCCCTGAATTTACATTTACGCCAATGATGGGTAATAGAAAGTGTTATGTAACTCGTGTACTCCTTTCATCGGATTGTGCGAACAATTAAATCATCAATTCGTGGTTAAAAAATATTTTCAAACGTGATAACATGAAAACTTTAATTCTAGACTCGGGTGACTTTTACGTGGTTTGACGCCGTCCATGGATGAATGTGTCGGAACATATTGTAAAACATAGGTATAAAATATTTTCTCGTTAGTCCCTCGAGCATTGTAAGCACGCGTATTATGTGCCGTCATAAATACAACCGGTGACAGGAATCAATTGCTGAATAAATTTAAGGAACCGGAACCCTTATTGAAACTATATACAGTGGAACCTCGATAAGTCGAAATTCAAGGGAAATGCAATTTTTTCGACTTATCGAGGTTTTCGACTTACTAAGGTTTTCGAGTTACCGAGGTTTTACAAAAAAAATTCGACTTAAAAATTTTTTTAAAATGTTTTTAATTTTTTTAATTAAAGTTTTTAAAATTTCTATAGGTATGCAATAAATGTGTTTAATTATTATTAAATACAATGATTTTTAATGTCATTTTGTATTATAATAAACACAATAAACGCGATTAGATAAAATTATTCGAACATACAAGCCGATAAGATAAATGTTTATACAAATTATCCGTCATTATCCATCTACATTCAACTCAGAATATTCGAGTTATCTATAGTTTTTCTTTCGAGTAATTGAGGTTTTCGCAAGGGAATAGAATTGTTTTCGACTTATTGAGGTTCGACTTATCGAGGTTCCACTGTATATATATTTTATCTTAATTTCACGAGACCGGAACCACGACATGACCACTTTATGTAAATTTAAACGAACAAAATTAATTTCTCGAACATTTATGAACCGGAACCGGAACTTATGGAATCGTTAAAGTGTCAGTGCCAAATCACGACGTCAACCTTCGTGTGCGCGCAGCACACAAACGACGAACAACAACGGCATTTCGTTTTAAATTTTATCACACGGCTATAAAACTAAATAACCTCGTGCTGGTCTATAATAATAACACTTATATACAATCCCCTATATATATATTATTATGTGGTTTGGTATATAACCACGTCGTCGATATTATTGTATACCTATCTAATAGTGATCATCATTGCCGTCGAACGTATTGTTTTTTTTTTTGAAAAAACGGACCGCATAACGCGCGATAGTAAGGGAGTGAAAAACTAAAAAAAAAAAAAAAAAAACGTCTATGGGGCGTCGAAGGGTGTCGGAGGGATAACGATATTCGAAACGGCGTATATGCACGTGTACGCGCATATTATGTTATACGATACGTGTATTTATAATGCGCACACGAAGTAGTGAAGCCGAGGGGTAATGTGTGTATGTGGACGAGTGACGGTGGACGGGGAGGGGTCAGAGAATATTGAACCTCTGGGCATAAATATTAATTAGTCCGGTACCATTTCGCCGGCAGTTTTTTTTTTTTTTTTTTTTTAATATTCAAACATTATAATGGTTTTGCTCCCCTCGCTACCACCCCGCGCCGCCTTCCTCGCCCACACCGGTAGCACGCGCACGGCGCGGCGGTGGGAGTCGTGCGTCGGCCCGTACATAATTCACAATGTACCTTGACAAGCTCGTACCGCCACCCCGCGCGCCGCCGCTCGCCGCAGACACCACAGCCACAACCCCTCGTCGCCCCTCGGTCCCATCGGTCCCCCGAAAAACGAGTCGAGCACATGCCCGGTACCTGCAGGATCGCGTTCGCGGTAGGGCAGTGGGAAATGTAGGGGAGGGAAGGGGCAGGTTACGGTGACGGTGGTGCTAAGCCGTCCGCGTGAAAATTTAAATCGCGTATAATTGAATTCCCGTGTAATACACGACCCGTCGTCGTCGTCGTCGTCGTCACCACAGTCGTTGGCAGTCGCGGTAACCGATGCCGCCGTTGCCACGTGACTCTTTCTTCAGCGCCCACGCCACCCCCTCCCCAATCTTCCCACGACCACCCGGTCGCCCCTCGCCGTTGGTCGTTTTCCGATTTTCCGTCTTCTTTTTCCCTTTCGATTTTACGAGTTTTTTTATTATTAGTTTTTTCTTTTTTTTTTTATATATATCCTTTTTAATATCCCTTAAACGACCGTTTACGGTTATACGCAGAGTATAATGTACTTACATTACGCGATTTCCCCGGCCAGAAGCGGTCTGTTAGGCGGCACACACGAGTGTTTGAGCCCCCCGCCCCCCCCTAACTTTGTTAACAAGTATTGATTATACTTTTGTTGTGCACATATTTATTTTATATTGTAGTATTTATTAATACACTCTCGGTTAGGGATTGAAATTTACGAAAAACCTGGAATTACTGGAAATATTGCTGATGGGAAAAAACCAAAAGAGGTGGATTTTTTTTAACAATCAAAATCATAAACGAAATTACGTGTATGACAAAAATTGTAAATATCAAAAAACGATTTCTTCAAAATAATCGATTAAATTACATTTATGATCAGTTGAGGACAGAACGCTTGAATTAGTTTAACCATATTGTGTGTAGGTTTATGCACTTAAAAATGCATTATATGACCAACATATTAATAATATATAATATCATTAAAAGAACGAAAAAATGTTCAGTAATTTTACCACACATTACATTTTATACATGTAATTACTTGAAACATAAAATATATTGTATAGAACTGATGGTAAATAATAATAAAAAAAAAAAACAAATGGAAAATTGTTTTTAAATTAAAACACTTTAAGAAAATCGTACTATTAAAATATATTCAAGTAAACATAAAATTGTAACGCAAAGCTCTTTGTAGCATTCTCCTTTATTTGTCCATTGCCAATTTTAAAATTGAAATCTTTGACGTTTTAAATTTTCCAAGCGTAGTTAAAAATTATTTAACTTTACAATCAGTTCTTTATATCTGTACATTTCTGATAACTACATATTAATGGGAAAATGTACCAATTAAAATATATAAATAAAATATATAAACCAAATACATAAATTCTTCCATTTTTTCTATAATTTTCGAGATCTAGAAACAAAAATGGTATTTTTTGTAAATTTTCAGCATTTCAGTGACTAAACACCGACAATGATAACTTAAATACATTTGTATTAAATTAAAAGTAAGATTTCATAATTTTCACTGTACAGTTAAAATATAAATTTACTTTCTTACGGATAATACCCTTATAATTGATAATATTTAAGAAATCAATGAAAAATTTTTCAAAAAATATAATTTTAAACGTGATTTTTCTGGAAATACTTAACTTTTAATTTTGAAAAAAAATATTTGTTATCATCATTTTATTGTACTATTTATGATACTCGTATTATATATAATCAGATCCCAAAGAATATATTATTATATTATGACAAAAAATCTATTTTGTCATGGAATAAATAATTAATTATTTTTTAAGTCCAGATATCTAAACAAAAATAAATAAACGAAATCCAGAAATATTATTTAGCTATAAAAATTAAAAAAATATTACTGAAATTGATAAAATGTATATGTAGTATACATTATTAAATATGATATTTAATTCGAGAAATTTCATCTCCTGTCCTAATTCAGTTCTAGAAAGTCAGAATTCGTTGAAAACATTTTATATTCCAAGTGATTTCATTGCTAGAGTTAGTTTACTTTGATAATTAATATAATGTATTTTCTTCAAAAAGTTAATTTTGGAGATTGAGTTATCCATAACATGTATGTACATATTAAAGCCAAACATTGTAGCTGGGTTGATTGCCAATTTTTAATTTGTAATACTTGCTCGCCTGAAACATATCTAGCCTAAAATTCTTAGCCTGTGCACTTTTGTAAATGTTCGAGGAAACATCTTCTTCCACATTAATTATTTCAATTAGAAGTGATGTTTTTAAAAGTTTGAATAAATTTGCTACTTCATCAGTTCATTTTCATTCGGGAAAAACTTTATTTGGAGTTTTAAGACCTGTGATAGTTTTCCTATTTATGAAGAGTCTTGGAATTTTAAATTTATTAATTAAATGAAAATAACCCATTAAAATAATACATTTTGAGATCCATTTTTCTACCTTCCACCGTTTGGATCCAGACCGACTTCAGCCATTTTCCGGTCCTCGATTAATAATTAATACATTAAGCCAACATCTAAACCCCAGTTTGTTTCGATATAACTTTTATTATATTTTTAGATTTAAATGTGACTGCGTGTAATGAACTTTACGAAAAGCCCCCTTCTAAATGAGAGAAAAACATTTATGTTTATGCATGAACTAACAGTTAGTGAACAAAAGGACAACTAACTTTTTCTTATTTATCAATTTTTTAAGATAGTTCAAATAAATATTGAGAAAAGATCTATTGATTTTTTATTGTACTCGGCCATAAAAGTTAACATCATTAATAGTAGGAATATTGAGACAGAACCTTGGTTCAATTCACAAAAAATCTAATTTCGTTTTCTTCGATAATTTGTTATAAAATTATATTTTCTACTAGTACCTAATCGGACTAACTTACAAAAAAAATTATTTCACTAAATAGACGCATACAATAATAACGTAAGCTAAAGCAATTTCTTATTTTTTATTGCGAGTTCTGAACGATTTCACTTTTGTAGGTTGGATATTGAATGAAACGTTAGGGTTATTCATTATTATACTCATACAGTACAAAGTGTATCAGTAAATTTAGTTCTTATGTATTTATAAATAAATTTCCGTCTCGGGCGGAAATGTATAAATTAATACAAAAATGTTTGATATGATTTTATCATTGTCCATACACATTTAAATAAAGGTATGTTATCATATAATTTTCTGAGTTTTTTTTTTTTTCCGATATTAGTTTAAATTAATGTCGTTACCATTTTAGTTTTCTGCAGACAATAGTTATTTTTATATATTTTTTCACTTACTACAATTATTATTAATTGAATAGAAAATTATTAAGTGAAATTTAACCGTTATAAAATATAGTTATTTATAGTTAATTGGATGCAACCAACTAATTGGATTGAATACCGGTAGAAAAAGCGCTTCTTGTAGTTAAAATATAAAATAAACTTAAGCCCAAGAAACAGATGAAAATAAATATATTCATACTCTGCTCATTGATAAATTGGTATATTTATTTATTTTTTAATATTTTTATTCTGTATAAATTGTAGGTAGCGTATTTTCCGAATACTTTGTTGATTCAAGTCTTTGAAGTCAAATACTACTTTACATTGTGTAAAATGAATTAATAATAATAATAATAAAAAACATTTATACATATCAAACGTTCAAGAGTCTTACACTGTGTAAAAGCATCGAATACCATTGGCCCGGCTATTGCTTATATAAGGCATTCCATTGTGGGTTAACTGCAGCCATCACTGGCGTAATGTACTGCTATTTTTTTTCTTCTTATTCTTATGCCTTTTTTGCTCCCCTTTAAAAATTCATAGAATTCAACAACGAAGAAAGGTTTTCATTTTACACCAATCGATAATGAATTTAATTTTGTACATTTTTCGTTCGTTTTTATTAATAATAATAATAATAATGTTCTTTCTCCTTTCGCGGTCCTAACCATTCGTTGTTCCCACAAATCACGGTATAATGATATCGTTTAAAAACAAACGAAAATCACAACAGACTTTGTTCTGAGAAATTATTGTTTGCTGAACAACAATTCTGCACACAAGCAACCGAACACACACACACACACACACACACACACACACACACACACACACACACACACACACACACACACACACACACACACACACACACACACACACACATTTCGACAACTATTAAGGTGAAAGCTTCCACTCCGCAGAAGCACGTGTGCGTGAGCGGATGTTTGCTGCAGCAAGGGCAAGAAAACGAAAAGTTTGAAAATCAAATTTAAACTTATTTTCAGTTTGATCTGTTTTGTGATTGTCAGTTCAATTTTTTCAATTGCGAGATCATGCCAAGCGGATTTTAATCGCCTATAAACTTTTGACAGGTTCCGGTAGTATTACGTGATTTGCCAGGGGTCAAATGTCCGAGAAAAAATTTTCGTCTACATCGCTCGAGTGTATTCCGTTGTCTCCGTCTAGTTTAAGTGGTGGAATCTGACGGTTGTGATAGCAGCTTAACGTCAGCTTAACCTCGTGTAAACCGAAAACAATTAATTTATTTATCGCTTGAAAAATATTTAAATTTCGATTCACGAGATCGTCATATAACGTTTTTCTGTGCAGAGAAAAAAAAAACAATGGGTGTAAAACCTCATCACTGTCGTCGCCTGTTGAACGATGTTTGGACGACAAGCATAGTAAAGTCAAAAAAAAGAAAAGAAAAGAAGCAATAGAAAAAAAATAAAATAAAAATCCCAAAAAGATAAAATAAGTAAAAAGCGCGGGTTGAATAATTTATAACATTAGACGTGTATTGTGATGGAGTGGATGACAGGTCGCTCCCTGAAGACGTATGCGGGTTCAATTCTTATAGATAATAATAGAATAAAATCAATAAACATTAAATCCTCCAAATGGCCAGTTATGAACACATGCGTGAAGTCTCATTTAAACCCAGATAAAGGGGGATTCAAAAGTGGGGGATAGCTTTCGGGTCTTAAGATTTTTTTTTTTTTTGGGGGGGGAGGTAAATGTTTGATTTTCTCACGAAATTCTTCTACATTATCAAAGATTTTAGTTATAGAATAATCAAATAATTTTTTTATTTATAAAAATTGAAATAAATATAAAAATTATGCATTTTATTATATAAAAATGATAATTCCCAATATTTATGTTTCATTAATACTTAATGATCAAAGTTTTAGTGTACTTAATCTTCAGAAGAAACTTATGAATACAGACTTGTCAATAAATAGTTCTCCAATTTACATAAAAATCGTATAATCATTTAAATGATTCTAAATACCAATCATTAAGCTAAAAAAAGCTTGTGGTGCTAAAAATGTAAGTAGAGAACAACAAGACAATTTAAATTAACCTGGATTAATCATACAGAGATGTAAGAAATTATGGATTTCTAACAGTAATACATTTATAATAAATACGAGTATAATACATATTTAATAACAATAAATAAATTATAATAAATATGTGTAGTAAATGTATTTATTAATTTTTTAATTACTGTAATACATATTATATATGCCAGGTATAAGAATGAAAAAATCTCAGAATTTAAATCATATACTCAATTTATACTCCACAGTCCCCGTCGATATTGAGTACCTATATTTATACTGATCGTTACACGTTGGATTTGTGATTTCCCAGTCACGAACTTATAGAATACACAAATATACATAAATATTTTCATAATCTATGCACAAAATTTTAAGAAACAATTGCTGTAAATAAAATAATTTGTTTTCTGCTGAACGACTGTTTAAAAAGTTGTTGAACGACGACAACGACGACGAAGGTTGAACAAAAAACGAGACACCCACCTGTATAATTGCTCGACCGAACGTTCGAAACGCAAAAACCGACTCGTCATTATAAATGTGATATTATAATTTACGACTCTGATTTGACGTGATCTCGTGTACAATACATTATACTGACGATTTTTTTTAAAAAACAAATTCTTTACTCAGTTCCTTTGAACGCATCTGTTCATTCTTTTCTTTCACCTCATTGTCTCCGATGATGGTTGTTGGTAAGCATCAGTCGTTATAAATACGTGTTATGATACAAGTTTTTACACACACACACACACACACACACACACACACACACTCGCACTTATAAAACATACTCGTTTGTATTTGTGTGAGTGTGTCATACGCAAATGCTATAAGCGCGTGTACAAACGCTGAAATTATATATTTTTCCCCACCACGCAGTTCAGTACACGCCAAATACACAATTTGTATTATACTATATAGTATAGTACATGGTATATAACCTCGACCCCCGGCCGCCCTCTGATCATTACTCGATTCGTGGAGGCGCGCGGACGGTTTACGAATGAAAACGTTATGCGCGGCTGACACGTCCAACATGGTTTTCAGTTCTAACAGTAATTACAAAGTAGAAAAAATATGTAGAAAAAAATGAGAGGATAGGGGGGGAGAGAGAGAGAGAGAGAGAGAGAGAGAGAGAGAGAGAGAGAGAGAGAGAGAGAGACAGAGAGAGAGAGAGACAGAGAGACAAAGAGAGAGGAGGATTGTGGTTTGTGAAAAACAAATTATAACTGTGGTTAGTTAGTATTTTGTATTTTTTTTTTTTTTTTTTACAATCAGATTAAATTAAAATTTTCTAAAATTAGTTTTCATGTACCATTAATATTTTCTGGAATGATAAAAAAATTAATAAAAAATAATACTTGAAAATATATATTTATAACATCCGAAAGTGATTTTCTAGTTGTTTGGCAAGTATAATATTTATTTTTCAATAAATGTTTTATCCTTATTATATGTGTATATTGAGTGTACAGAAAACTAGCGATACCGAACCCGATTTAAAGTCCAGGTAATGAGTTTTTTTGTTACCAACCAGTCGCACGTTAACACACATTTTTAAGAAATTGTATTGGAAATCCAGGAAAATATACCACAAAATAATACAATAATAATATGTATAGTAATGCTGATCCGATATGATGATGAAAATGAGGGGTATAGTATAAAACTGACGAACAGTCAGTTTACCTACCTAATTGTTTTATGTTTTAAATTCATGTTTAATTATGTGTATTAAAATATTATGTATATGTATTATACGTCTATAACATATACATTATAATACGTATGTGAGTGTCTGTGTGTGTGTGTGTGTGTGTGTGTGTGTGTGTTTGTGTGCGCGCGCGCGCGCGTGCGTATACATATTTGGTGAACAATATCACTTGTGATTAGCGTATAACAATAATAATAGTTCAACTTGTATGCACAAAAATGTGTTGATCTTTTCGATGAATAACAAATGAAAACGGAATAATCGAATTTTCTTGGAAAAATCAATGTCACACGTTGGAATCGATTGAAATCTAAACCTATGGTATGTTTGAATCCTGTTTTAAGAGTGAAAAAATTCAAAAATCGTGATATTTACACTTGATACACTTGATTCTTAAGTTTGAACTTAACGTTTCAGTTGATAGCTTAGGACGTGAATTAGGTTTACATTCTCTTACGTCTAGACGTACATTTAATGATGTGTCATTCATATTTAAATTATTAAATAAT
>JAIPRM010008475.1:0-15842 GCA_025469315.1 Stegophylla sp. TES_Ste_2020
CTGCTATAGCAGTCTTGTGACCATATCAGTAGAAAAAAAGTCACCATTGGTAACCAACTGCTATAGCAGTTGTTAATTTTTATTTATTACATGTATTTATATATTTATTTGTAAAAAAAAAGCTCTTGCATATTTTTATGCTACACCAATACTTATTCAACTACAGAAGTGATGCTGGAATTACAGTCAAGTGCATGACTGCTATAGCAGTGATGTCCGTCAACGTGTTAATTTGCTTATCTATTTTTTTTTCAAATAAAATTTAATAAATATTACCAAATGTTAAAAAAAAAAAAAAAATTATATAAAATCTTTAGTTTTGACGAATTTTGACACAGTTACGTGAATTGCTTTTGCTTACCATCCGGTTGGGTTCACTTCTAGTCTATTAATGTTGATCAGAAAATATGTCATCTAGTTGACAAAATATATTATAGGAATACTATAGGTGGGCGTAAACCACAAGTTATTGTAGATCATTGGTCCAATTAGAATAAAAAAAAAACTAGGTGATAGAGGAAAAAAATCCAACACTTTTTTTTGGTTTTTATGTATTTATTTAATAAACATTGAATATGCAATTTTTTCCACAAATTGGAAATTAAAATAAAATTAGCATGCATATATAATATATCAACCAGTACACAATCATAATCATACATATTAATATAATGTTCGATGTCTTACATATTATATTATTATACACGAGACAAAGTGACCGCGATGTAATAATTGTTGTATACAATATTAATAATTAATGAAACGGGTCTCGCGTTTCGAATAATTTCGCTCATAAAGGAATGACCTAAGGCACTTAATTATCAAAAGCCTAAACTTCTTGTAGCACGTCGCATAACAAAATACGAGTAACACGTGTGCATGTGTATCGATCAATATAATGACCACTTTTATACACACACACACACGCACGCCATAAATAATAAAATATACATTTATTTATTTATATAAACATACGTGTATATAAATTTATAACATATATTTATATATTCTTGCACGAATTAAGCCAAACCAGATAAAGGAATTCAGTGGGCGGGAAGGGGAGGAGGAGATGAGATATTTTATATATTATTATAAAAGAAAATTTTTTATTAATAGTATAACGTTTTTTTTTTTTCTATATATATTTATATAATATTATATAATGTTCTTGGCTTAATACTGATTTTTACGTGATTATAATATTATTCTTATAATTTAGTTATACAGTGCATCAATATTATATGTTTATATTATTATATAATTACATTATTACAATATGATTTTAAATTATTAGTTATTGTTTTAAGGACCGTAAAAGCGTCGAATAATATTATTATTACTTCGAACTGTGTTTAAAATATAATTTCTGAACAATAATAATTATTATTATACGACGATTACACGCTAATATAATATTGAATTTCACTAATTAATTTTATTTTTAAATTTTTTTTT
Organism: Stegophylla sp. TES_Ste_2020; assembly: GCA_025469315.1. NCBI lineage: Eukaryota > Metazoa > Arthropoda > Insecta > Hemiptera > Aphididae > Stegophylla > Stegophylla sp. TES_Ste_2020. Next base: position 1,456 of record JAIPRM010008475.1, read on the forward strand.
CACCCGTGGAGTAAATAGTTCTAGGTACTTCAAAATTATAGCGTATTTAACAGTAATAATATTTTCTAATACACGTAATTGATTTACGTCCAATCGCTCGCGTTATTACATTAGGTATACTTAACGCACTCGTCTTCGAGACTTAGAACAATTATTGTTGTTAAATAATAGCGTTATACTACTTCAAAAAATACAAAAATCAACGGTCGCCAAATGAATTATTATTATTAAAATATTATCTAAGTATTTAACAGACTATTATAGTATTTTAAAATATTTTTGTGTTTTGGCACCCTAGCCCCTCGCTTTCTAAATAATTATATGACGTATTAAATAATTTGCACGACTTCTACGAATTCTGATTTTCGAACTTTTTTTTTCTAAAATTTAAAAAAAAATGTTTACTGCTAATAAAATCGTTATTATTATTATATTACTATTAAGTAATAATTTTGTTTGTCCAAAGCCGCGCAGTACCTAGAAAGTAAAATCAAATTTTTTTATGTTTATTTTTTTGAAACAAATCAAAGTGCAAAGTATAGGGTAGCTCTACTATAGGAGTATAGGTTAACAAATTATTATTATGATTATAAACAATACCTATTATTATAATATTAATGTTCGTCTGAAAATAAATCTATTATGAATAAAACATTAATTAGCTAGAAAAACCAATCGATTTTTCGTAGTACAAATATCAATGACAATAAGAGTAATAATAGTAATAATAATAATAATAATAATAATGTTTATTTGAAAAAATATTGTCTCGCAAAAACGCTAATCACTTGCAACACCCTAAACCTCAATATTTATCAAATGTTTCGTAACAAATTAAATTTCTATACAATAACACAACAATATTATATAATATCCAGGCAGCCTCGCACTAAATGATTTAAATATCACCCATAATGATTTCTTTAGACTAATGTAATATTTTTATTTTATTTTTTCATATTTTTTTTTTGGTTTTTTTTTTTTTTTTATTAAGTTTTTCTCTTTGCCTAATTATTTTTTTTTATCAAAATCGATTTTTAACTATAAACATTTTACACCTACATTCATAATCATTGTTATCATCGTTAAACTACACTATATTATTATAAACGTCGTAATAATATCGTGTTTCTTTTTAAGTATAAGCACCAAATTCAGACAGTATAATATTTATCATTATGAGCGGCGGCCGGACTCGTTGTCGCGGCCACTCATAATGCATTTTATACGTTTCATCTTAGACACTATTATCGTTGTTATTATTATTATTATTATGAATACAGTGAATCTATGTAATATGTATTTATATATAAATATACACCTAAACGTACTATATGAATTATAAATTCTAAACTATAAATTATAATAACACTAAGTCGCGTATAACGTATATAATAACAATTATTATAACAATAATTTAATAATAATAGGTAATAGTAATAATATATTATGATCGCGTGGACCCATGTTTTGCGCCAGACAGTATTTTAATAATTATTATGTTACGATGGTGGTGGTGGTGGATCCAGTGAAAACCGAAAGGAGAGACGATCGAATTTCGATCATTAATCATTGCCGCGATATTGATCGTACAATAGAGTTGAGCGATTTCGATAACTGCTGAACTGCTGTACTGAACACACGTACGTGGTTAAGCAATGGTATTCTGAAGGGAATTTAAGAGGGTAACCCTTGGTACCCGTTTGACTTGTGTTAAAAATTAATAAAACAAAAAATAATAATGTTTATAAACAAATAAATACAAATACAATATAAACGAATTAATTATGTTTGAGTTGTTTGTTTATTTGTGCAAATAAATAAAAGTACGAGAATGAAAAATCTTTTTGAGTACAGTTAAAAAAAAAAAGAAAGGGTCCAATAGATTGGGTATAATTGATACAATCAGTCTCGTTTCATACCGCGTTGGTATGATCTATATTGCGTGCCATGTTGTTATGATCTATGCCGCGAGCAGACATGATTTTTATGATCGATGGACGCAGAGCCTCCTGTAGTATATGACACATATTCGGTGATAAGGTTTTTGATAATGATTATTTTTACTGAAAAGACGGTTGGATAGGGTTGTAAAATAATAATCGTCCGATACCTCTGGCGCACTGGTGTTTTTTATGAATCGTCACGAAAACGAGTATTGAAAGCGTATAATATTATTATATTAAAATCTTGTGAACTAATATTATATTATTATTATTACCTATTTGCATTACATCGACCCCTGGCAAAATTGTTCTTTAACTGACTCCTGTAGTGCGCGTTCGTTCCGTATCCGTATTACTTTTTTTTTAATTCAATTTTATTAATTATTTATTTATTTTTTATTCTCTAACATCCCAACAGATTCAACAAAATTTAAGATTTCTTTTCATTATCATTACTATTAAATTATTAACTAATATATATATTTCCAAACTTTCATGCGTTTTCAAAACTTGATTGTTAACGACAAAAATATTATTTCATTTAAATGATAACGATTATTAACAAATTGTATATTATTATTATTATTATAATGAACTTATTAACAAATATTACTCCCGGAGAGGAGATCCATAAAGCAGTCTCATAATTACACCAAATTTCCATGGTTTATAAAAATGAAAGAAAAATTTGCATCACACGAATATGATAATTATACGCATATAATAATAATTAATATAATATGTACGAAACGACCGAAAAACAGTGGTGGTTGGTTCGAAAACGATTTATTATAAATGCAAATTTTTTGTTTCTTAAAGCATTGAAAACTTAACTTAGAGAATGAGAAATGTTTAGAAAAGAAAAAATAAAAAGACAAAAGGTAACCCAGGATAAGTGATTATAATAATTTCTCTTTAACGTTATACGTATTAATATCGATTATATATAAATATATATATATGTCACGGAGGAACATGTACAACAACTGCAGTGGGGTCCGACAAAAAAAAAAAAAAAAATCGTCCAGATAAATCAGCCGTTGTACGCGAATAATTATTTCTCGTGCGCCCTGTATACAATATAAGTAGTTTCCATGTGGTGTTTTATTTTTTTTTATTTTAATTACTTTAGTTTAATTATTATTAGTTTTGTTTTGTACAAATTTGATCGTATAATATTATAATAATAAATGGTATATATATATATAGTGACGCGGGCGTTCGTTTGAAAACGAGTATAATAATAATGATAATAATCATATTCGTATAGGTAGTGTAGTAAATATTAATAATAATGACTCGGATCATAATATAATAATAATATGATCTAAGAACGATGACGACGATGACGATGGCGGCAATCGTAGTAATACGCAATGACCTTGTTTCCGATATAATTGTGTGATGTAATAATTATTATAATTATTCATATAGGTGTATCGTCCATCGTCATCGGTCATCGCGTGTTGGCGTCGTCATCGGTCGCGCTCATTGAGTCAAACAACATATTCCGCTGGATATCAGTCCACCGCCGCCGGTCGTCGGTCGCTGTTTGCGAGACCGCGGCGGTAGCGACGACGACGGTACGGACGGCGGCGTCGACGGCGGCGACGACGACCGTGAAGAAGTAGAAGTAGAAGAAGTAGAAGAAGAAGAAGAAGAAGAAGAAACAGCAGCGTTCGCGCCCGTGGCAACCCTCGACCCCGCGACGTCCCCGTTATGAGACGGCGCAGGACAAGGGTTGCCTCGCACGTTTTTTGGACTCGCGTTAGACGTCGCTTTGGCCGAGTCGGCCACTACGGTGGTCGCGGCGTCCGTGGTCGTCGCGGCCACCGGCAGGAGCGGTTCGTCGAAATCGTCATACTCGCTGCAGCTCAGTTCGTCGTCGTCCGCCTCGTCGGCGGTGCACGACGTCTCGTCGTCCGAGTCGTCGCGCCGGAGTCGCGCGGCCAGCATCAGGCCGCCCTGGTCGTTCAGCCACTTGGTCACGGCCTCGGTGATGGGCCCGTGGCCGGAGCCAGGTTGCTGCGGCGAGGCGGCCGCGGTCTCGACGGTGTCGCTCGGCAACGCGGCCGCGGCCGGCGAGCGCGGCGACCTCCGTTTCCCCCCCCCACCGTCCGGGTCGTCGTCGTCGTCGTCGTCGTGGCCCATCGGATTGTGGTGGCCGCCGACCGGCCGGTCGTTGACCGCCGTCGCGAACGTTTCTTCTTCCGCGGACTCGCACGAGTCCAGCGACTGGCGTTGCGTCTTGCACGACGCGAACTGGAACTGGAGCACGTCGGCCGCGGCCAACGACCGGGGTGTGCACTCCAGCGAACAGAACACCTCATCCTGCGGCACCGTCTCCGGGTCGTCGACAATAGACAGCCGGCCGACCGTCGCCACAGTCCTGCCCATCTGCATCGCCGCGTCTTCGAACTCGTCGTCTTCGTCGTCGTCGTCGTCGTCGTCGTCGCACCGGCCGCCGCGTCCCGCGGACTTTTGATCCGCTTTGCCCGGGACTTTTCCCTGTGCGTCCGCTTCCGGTTTTCCGCCCTTGTTCTTCTTGGCGTTCAGCTTTTTAATGATGGCCGGCTCTTTGGCGATCTTCGACGACTTTTTGCTGCCTCCCTCGTGGTGGTGGTGGTTCTTCGTCGGTTGCGGCGCGTCTTTGTTGCCACTTCCGCCGTTTTTGGTCTTTTGGCACGCGGTCGTCGACTGTTCCTGCACCGTCGCCGTCACGGCCGTTTTGTCCGCCCGCTGTTTGCTCTTCTTGTTCCTGTTCCTCTTGGACCCCTTCGTCGGAGCGGTTCCTGCACTACCGCCGCCCGCCGCAGTTCCGGTGCCGCCCGTGACGCCTGCCGTTATCGGTTTATCGCGTTGCTTGTCCTCGGCCGAACCGCCGCCGCCGCCGCCGCCGCCGCCGTCGCCCTTGACCATTACTTCGCTGTTGGGCGAACTGATGCCCGAATCCGAGTTCTCGGCCGAGTAACCGCCGGCCGTCGGCTCGCGGTCCGCCTGAACGGGGTGGTGGCGGTGGTTGTTGTTGTGGTTGCGGTTTAGGTGTTCCGGGCTCTCGTCCACCGTCTGTTCTTCCGGTATCACCTGGTAACCGATCGGGCCGGCCAAGTGGTCACCCATCGGGACCGCTTCGTCCGCGTACTGCGGTATCGGCTGGTAATACGCGGTGGCGGCCATCTGGTGATGTTGGAGGTGATGGTGGTGGTGGTGTTGGTGGTGACGGTCCAAGGCGGGATGATGGTGCACGAGGATCGGAGCGCCGTGCAAGTACTCGAACGGCGGTTGCGGCGGGCACTCCATGTGGAACGGCGGTGCGGTGTGCGAGAGCTGGTGGTGGTGATGGCCGCCGCCGTGGTGATTGTGGTGCGCCGCGACCGGCATGACGTTGACGGGCGTCGAGCCGCCGCTGTTGTTGGTCAATACGCCCGAGTCGGACGTTTTCTCCGAGTCCGGCACCAGGTCGCAGCTGGCGCCCGACTGGCTCTTTTGTTCCTCCGAACTCGAGTCCGAGTACTCGTCCGTCACCTGGAACATGCAACACACACGTTGAGTCTCATTATTATTGGTACCGCCGAGTGGCCGAGCTACACTCGAGTTTAGTTTCCAAAATATTTGTAAAAAGTATATAATATACACGTTTTGCTTTGTATATCCATGGCGACCAATTCGATTCATATATTCACCTACTATCGCACATAATATGACATCAAGTGTGTAACCTTTGAAACATTGAGATTTCGAAATTTTGGGATTTTTGAAGAATATGACACCTGACTAAATTGTTTCTAACCCCTAACCCTTATGTACGAAATTGCATGGAAATCGTTTGAGCTGTTTTTGAGATAAGCTGTACATAAGTATAGGTATAACATATATAGAAATTGATGTCCAAAATTAGACAAAGAAAAATACTCAATCTTTTTTTAATTCAAACTTCATGAAAATTTAAGTATAGATAGATAATAATATGAGAAATATTTAGGTGCGAGAAAATGTTGAAAATACTTTATAACTTTTAAGTAAAATTGTTTTGAATTAACTGAAGCTACACTTAGAACCGTCTTATTGAAGAAATGATTTATCGTTTCTTTAAAATTCAATATACCCAGTAAGATAATTCCAACAAAAGAGCGAAAAATACCCATAGTGCGAACTATGTCCGGTTTTTATATTTTTTAGATTCTGAGTGTTTTTACAATGATGTTTATTTTATCCTTTTTCTATTAACACTTTTTCATACAGAAAAACTTATCCAAAAAGTTCGATCAACAACTTTTTGAATCAAATTTTGGATTTTGATAATACCTAAAAAAGGTCATTTTTCAAAATTCTAAATTGTATTTCAAAAATTTGATAAGAATTACCCAAAATTTGACAAAAATGAATTTAAAACTTTTTTTTTTAATCCAAGCTTTCTGAAAATTTAATCATAGAAAAATAATAATAATATGAAGCGAATTTTGGTGAATGTTTTTTCTTTCATAATGTGAAACTTTTTTTTATTCTAATAATTTTTTTTTACTACTTTTTTTCTTATAAACTTTTTTTTTGTAATAATAAACTTTATAATTTATAAATTATAAGTAAATCAGAATCGTTACTCAAAATTGTTTTATTGAAAAAATTATTTATCGATTCTTTAAAATGTAATACACTCACGAAGTCCCACCCGAGGATTGAAGTATACTCATGGAGCGAAGTATGTCCGGCTTTTTTAATTTAAAATATTTTTCGACCCTAAAAGATTTCAAAAAATACTTGTTCGGTGTTAAGTCGGGTCCACAAGAACTGATGACTTCAGTCCAACAGCTACCCTCGGTTGCGAAGGTCAAATACACGACTATTAATCCAAGCAATAAAACTCATTCAATTTGCGTATACACTTGCACACGCTTCTAATGTTGCCTATCTAATGGAAATACGGCACTGCTCGATTTCACTGGCCGTAACGGATCGCCGATAAAATAAACTAGAATTCATTTTATAGCGTTCCCAAAGTTTATACATAGGTGTTCCGATATTGTTTTTTGAAACTTCTCGAAAAATTCTGTTCGATTCGACTACGTTTTTATCTATATAAATGTAAAATCGTGATATTGTCATTTTTCAGCGTCGATGAAAATTCGAAGTCTAAATAAACGATTGGTGCGTAAGAATAATAGAAGTAAGTATGTTTATTTTTAAAAGAAAGTTCTTAAATAAATCGTCTTCATTCGTGGTAATAGTTTTTTACAATTTGACCATGCTGCGGGAGCAAGTGCAATTTGAAGTGACTAAATACAAATTTGAATGTATCTTTAAATTAGCCCCCCTGAGATTGGAAATTTCATTTTGTATTAATGGTATAGGAACATTGGCTTGTTTTGGAAAATGGGGCGGGGTTGACGAACTTTCATTCAATTACGCTCATGTCTGCGTGGTAAATTGGCTTCTTATAATAGCATTTAATGTTAGTCGAATTGCACTTAGGTCAACAAAAGTTCATGGTCGAACTGCACTCGGGCAAAAAACAGGTAATAGTAAAACTGCACTGGGACCGAGAATGATGTTTCAACGAAAATATTCTAAAAATAAACTTAATTTAAAAGTATAAACAATAATTCAGTACAATATGTATAAAACTGTATTGTTTAAAAGAAATATGTTAAAAAATAACTTATGCTTGGTTTTTCTTATTTTATTTTAGAACAAGTGAAAAAACACTATAGTAGAATTTTTTACAAAAAGGTCATTATTAACTTTGCCAATGTTTAAAGTCATTGTCAGTCCTAAGCCTGTAATTGGAAAGGATAATGAGCATTAAAACTTTTTTTAAATATCATCTTTTTCTACCTAAGTGCAGTTCAAATATTTCAACTCTTTTTGACTCGAGTGCAGTTTGACCATTTTAATTTAAATGAGAAGTGCAATAATTCGACTCTCCAAAATTTTCACATATTTTAATAATAAATAATAAATTATTGTTCTCGTCGTGCGCAACATCCCACGGTTTCGTCTGAAATCAAGGTAACCACCTTGGCTCACTGCCCAGTACCTTAATCACAGAAACTTTAATTAAACTACGGAATGGCATACCGTATGGAACAATCTTACACTCAAGAATGCTAACTTAGTTTATGACCTTGCACAATCTCTAGAGAGATATAAACTTTCTCACCAAGAATGGATATCTCTAAACCGATACAGAACAGGATGTGGGAGCTGTGGCTTTTTTATGCATCGGTGGAAACTAAGGAACAATCCTGCTTGCGATTGTGGTAATGAGATTCAGACGATTGAGCACATTGCGACAGACTGTTCTAATAGAAAATTTCAAGGAGAAACGAAGGATTTCATTGTGTTGACCGGAATAGATTGAATAGTTACTTTGGATGTAAATCAGTAGACGAAGATCAGACTAAGTTGTATAGTATAGTGATAATTAAATTGAACTCAATGCAATTTTATTTAGTTTTGTGTTAAGTTATATATTGTTTTTATTTATGTTACACTGTAATGGACATTATTTTTACTTAGGTTACATCTTTCAGATTACACGTGTAACGTGTCCAAAAATGCCTTTCCAATAAATAAATAAATAAATAAATAATTGTTTTCGTTTGCCACCAACGCACGAAAAAGGGTTGAGTTTCCGTGAAACGTCGTGGTTTATCGACGACTCCGGTGGATCGTTTTTAATCACGTACAGTCGTAATTATGTTTCACACGTCGTTGCGTATTTCCCTCCCTCCCTTCCCCTTGACGGTGCATCGGAAACGATATTTGAACTATCACCGAACATTAAAAAAAAAAAAATAAATAATATTTAATTGTCATCCAATATCGCGCGAAAACCGCATCGTTCTCTGGGCGTACTCGACGCTCGATCGACGTTGTCGGATTTATTTTTAAACCGCATTATTGACCTATTGCCTTCAATTCTTTTGCACCGCCATCCTAAGCGTTTGCCAGGATAATTCCTAATTTCAATTCCCCTCTCTCTTTCTCATTTTGAAATGTCAACCGTGAGCCGATTTACATTCGCATCTGCATCATTGGATTTTTGTCATCAGTATGAATAGTGATTTCCTATGTATAGGATTTATGTATTTATGCTACGAGGGGATGAGACAAAAAATAATTTAATTGTTCTGAACAATAATTTTAATTATTATTATTATTTTTTTAAATTTTGTTTTTATCAATATTGACATTACAGCAGATCAGTTAACTATAAAAGAACAGCAATTTATTTATTTATTTTTTAATCATTTTATTAAATAAGAAAGTCAGTGATGAGGGCATAATATTGACACAATTGATTTTAACAAAAATGTAAACGACTTATAAATGAGTAACCTGGAATACAGTTTTTCGCACTAAAAATAATAAATTGAATACGTTACGTTATAATAAGGAAGACAAATCTGCCATTATTTGCAGGATTAACCGTCATAATTGAGCTGCAATTCTAAAATTTAAACGTTTATAAAAAATTATTCAGAGGGCCAAATTTCACGAAATTATGCCACGTTTATAAACAAACGAAGTATCTTTCGATTAAAGAAAATATTGAGAGTGCTTTAAATTTAAAAAATTATTACGTTTTGATTGAAAAAAATAATATTTTTTGTAAAAATGACCAGTTTCATAAAAATTTTACTGTAATCGGTTATTAAAACAAAAGTTGACTTATACGATTTTCAAGATTTTGAGGTTAATTAAAAATATGTACTTATGAATGACGTTATAAAAATTTTTAGTTTATAACATCAATAATTCCAAATGTTATTTAATAAAAATCTTACAAAACACAAGGTTATTCCAAAATAGTATATTTATATTTTCTTCCGTCTGTACTATACTACTGTCAATAATGGGTGAAAATTTCGAGTTTCTAGTCTCATTAGTTTCGAAGTTATAAATGAAACTAATAAAATCGGTTGTATGAAAATCTTGTTTTCGGTATATTTTGCCGTTTTCACTTAATTTTTTGACAGGTTTTTCTCGTTTTTCGAAAAAGTATTGAGAGATTTGAAAAAAACGACTTCTTTAAAGTACCGCTTGTTGTAATGTTTTCTGATTTAAAGAGTTAGTGTATAACATTTTTGGACAAGTATTTCTATTCGAAATAATATTTCCATAGAGATAAAAACAAAAACAAACATCATTGTAAAACGTAGCTTCTCGCTGCACTCAGAATTTAAAATGTTTTGTTAAACAATTAAATTAATTAAAAATAATTTTAATCTCATATGCGATTTTTTATTGCTTTATAATATTATTAAATTATAATTAGCCATTAATAATGCTCCATTATAGTAGAACACATTTTAATTGTCAAACAATTTGAGTTAAATTCGTTTGTCCTATTTGTTATTGTATAGTAATTATTTATTTATTTTTTCATTAATATGGTCACCCCATTGCTGTTTAAACACGGTGTTATATTATTATTATTATTAGCCGGACGATTTTGCACGAACTACGGCCGTTTTTGCCGGCTGTAGACACCGATTCGTGTTCGTGGTGTCGTGTGCGACGTCATTGTAAAAATAACTTACGCCTCCTCGCTTTCTGCGTTTCTTCTTCTTGCGCCGCTTCCCGTTGTTGGTGTAATCGCAACTGACCGACGGCGAGGGCGGAGACTGCGGCTGTGGAACTTGAACGCCAATACCTATTATAAAAAATAATACAAAAGTTAATAACTACTGCACATACACGTAGGTCAATGGGGTGGCGCACGTGTTGGAGAAGAAGGGTTAGGTTAATTGGTCAACGATATTCTTAGAAATTTATTTTTTGTGAAAATTTTTCTTCTGAAAATTATTCTTTAAAGTAAGATTTATAAGTTTTTACGAATTAAGACCGAACAGATTTGTTATTCCAGTTTATAAATGTATCCTGTTTAGTGAAAGTTGCTTCAGAATATCATAAGTTAACCTTATGTCGCGACGACTGTCGGAAATATTATTACTACAATAAATGCTAAATTATATTTTGATGAATAGTTGATAACAATGATAATAAATTAAATGTAATAACATTTATAATCTACGTACAAGTAAATTTCTTAAAGTTTGACCATAAATATTTTTGCATAGAGTTCTACGATATTGTGCTCTTCTCTAGAAAACTACAAATTCAACCCTTATGGATAAATTCAGAGGGGAGTTAATAAGGAGCAAATAGCAAATATTTAGGTAGTTTTTGTATCTCATGAATAAATTTAATATGTAAGTATCTAGAATAAAGCACGTAGTATATGGGTGCTTGCATTTTTAATTCTTTAAGTTGTTTATAAATGTTACTGTTATAATGTAAGAAATTTTGCTATTGTGTAAAAAAACTAGTTATTCTGTAGAACGATTAACATTTTAATTAGGTAGTTATTACATAAACTAACGGTTGTAATTTAGATAATGTTTTGAAAATAAAATTATTAAATACAACATAATTAATTTTTCCTACTTTCATACTGAACATTTTTTTTTGTTTTGTTTATTTTCCAAGTATTTAAAGATGTAAAATATTTTATTAAAACGTATTATTAATTATAAAAATAAATATATAATTTGAAATAATTTACTCCGTTTTATTAATTTGATGAACAACTGTAATTTATTTTTAAGTAATTATATTAAAATTCAAATACAAGACACTAATTTTGTTTTAAAATTAGAACATTAATAATTTAAAAAAAAAAAATCTAACTGAAGTCTTATTGTTGACCGCCGACGAGTGTGTGTACGTACAAAATCCATATTATTATGATAATGTTATAAATTATATTATACATTAATATTAAGAGCGCCAAGACCGTACAGTTTTTCTTTAGTTAAGTTTAGATATTCTACTAATTAAGTTCATTAATGAGTATGTCTAAGAGCTTTATAGAATAATTTGTTAATAAATATAGAATTATTATACATATTAAACACATTAACGCTAACATATACAAATAATAATGATTTTTTGAAAATTGTTTGATTGCGGGTGAAAACATTATTTTCTTCCTTTACAAATGTGTACAACGGTCTAATATTTCCGATTCCTTTTATATAATCATTGCGTGACACGATTTTTTTAGAAAAACGTTTTATGACTTAGGCGTATACGATGTGTGTGTGTGTGTGTAGTAACCCAACCATGTCAACGATCCATAGATCGTGAGCTTTGATAGTGGAATGTAATTATTATAACACGGTTAAAGCATATAATATTACGCGTACTTACATATTTTTGTACACTTACATTATATAGTTATTATTATGTAAGCAATTATTGTAAATCGTTCTCCTGATTTTCGGACTTTGGTTAATTATTATGTCCGGAAACAAAATAAACGGAAACCAAAAAAAAAAAAAAACGTGTGCAATTCACCTTATGTGAGGGTGTGGCGTCGGCGGCTGTGAGGGAGTGGGGAGAACGCGAGTTATAAAAATAGTAATTGAAAATATGCCTTTTGGCTTTGGTCCCGCGACAGAATGTAAAGAACAATAAGAGAGACCCGTTAAAATGTATCGTCTTAATTTATCCGACATTCAAAAATATTATTAATACGCGTATAGGTGTAGGTATGTGTGCGGAAAACGAAACTATCTCCGAAGGAAATAATATAACGAGCGATCGAGATTTTTGGCGTCGAGTTCAAAAGGGGAATACGACCGGCGAACAGAGAACATATGTATTGTTACATTATTTTAATTATTATTATTTCGTCTGCCGAGCGCTGCAGCGTAACACCGGCGTCCCCCCTCCTTCCCAAGAGATGACGTGTTATTGATTGGTGACATTCGTCACATTTTAATACATCAGGACGGCCGTGTTTGCTAATCGGCGGGACGTGCGCGCGTGAGTTATGTACCAGAATATTTTCTGACTATCGGAGCCAAATTGTTAAATTAGACATCGTCATACGGAATGTTTGGCACCTAAACACTAACGGCATACGTGTGCATGCGCAGCGGCGTAGCTAGGATTTCAAAAAGGGTGGCGGGCGGTGGTTGGGGGGGGGAGAATGGACAATAAAAAAATCGCATAAGAATTAAACCGTTTTGTTTGCACTAACGGTAACTTTTACATTTGACTTACGACATATGCATAACGTTAAGTACAACACCTATAACAGTCATACAAACTGCTTTTTATTTGAACGAAACAAATAATAAATAGCAATTCGTACTTGAAACGATGTATTTTTATTGAAGTGCGTCAAATCCAAAAATATTCGTTTTTCCAGAATTTCCTGTTCTTAAATTTTGCTACACTCTTAGAATCTAAATCATGTTCATACATTTTAGCCTGAGCTAATCCGTTCAAGTAATACCATATTAACGGTTCGATATCTCTTAAATTATAACATTATTTTTTACATTCGTTATATTTTGTTTATTTTTATTATGAATCATTTATTTTTGTCAATGTTTCCCTAGTCCAACAAGACTTGAAATAAAGTCTCAATAAGCATAAGTGCGTGTGTATATGTATATATATATATATATTATGTATGCGTGTATGAATTTCATGAAAATTAAAAGTTAAACAGTAATATGAGAAATGTTTTGTTGCAAGATTATATGTATTTTGAAAATGTGAAAAAATAAGTTTCAGTAATTTTTTTCCAACATTTTTTTTCTTTCTTCAGTTAATAGTGAAATATAAAACTGGCCGAGTAAAAACCAAAAACAAATTTTTTTGTAATAATAATAAACTTTATAGTTTTTAAGTAAAACTATCTTGAATAAATTGAAGTTCCGCCCAGAGTCATCTTATTGAAGAAATGATTTATCGTTTCTTTAAAATACAATAAACTCACCAAGAGCATCCCACTCAAGGAGCGAAGAATACGGATGGTGTGATGCATTAAATTTGTTAGATTTGTAAAATGTGATAAACGATAGAACGACTGAAATTTATTGTTTTCAAAAGTTGTTGACTATCTTTGTTTAACACCACATAATTACTATTTACTGTTATTATTATACATAATATTATATTCTTCTATGATAATTCTTATGTCCACGCCTCAACATTTTAAACATCGTAAGTAATAAATGTTAAAACTTCGTTCTCGCGTTGTTGATATTTTCTTCATTTTTTTAATAAATCCATTTGATTATAACTATAGAACTTCATAAATTTGCTCTGATAAGACTAACTATCACCAAATATTTGCTCTGAATTGTCACTGAGAGGTAAAATTAATGACAAATGAAGTCACAGAAGAACTTTGCACCAAAAAAAGAAATTGTACAATACGTTTATAATAAAAAATTTATGGTAAGAATAAGACATTGTATACATTTTTACGGTGATTGTCGATATTTATTATGATTATCATTAAATAAAGAGGGCAACAAAAAAAATCATTTCCTCAACCGTTAAAAAATCTTAAATCTGCCATTGACGTGTGCGCTTATGTGATTCAAACCGACACGAATCACGGGACTGAGCCTAAGT
>JAIPRM010008476.1:0-15842 GCA_025469315.1 Stegophylla sp. TES_Ste_2020
TTTTAGAAGTTATGGTAAAAATAAATTTTCAATTTTACGAAAATGCCGGTAACTGCAAATTTTGCCGTTTTTTGTTAATTTTTCGACATATTTTCACCGCGCTTGGAAAAAGTATTGAGAAATTGGAGAAATGACCTCTCTAAAGTACCATCTGGGTATGATTCCAGTTCTTTAGAGATATTGATCGAAACTTTTGGTGCAGTATTTCTATAGGAAAATGTGTTCACAGAAAGAGAAAAAAGAAAAAAATAAACATCATTGTAAAATCATAAGCTTCTTCACTTCGTTCAGAATCTAATAAAAAATAAACATCATTGTAAAAACACTAGCTTCTTCACTTCGTTCAGAATCTGAAATAATAACTTTAAATATGTTTGAATATAATATAATAAAATTAAATCAGATATAATTACAATAAATTTGTTGAAATATAATGAAATCGTGTCGGTTTTTAAACCGTGTTGTTTTTTACTTGTCATTTTTTTTCCTTTATAGTATTTATAAGTATTTGATTCCACCAATATACTTCAAATATTTAAATATTAAATTTAATTTTTGACTAATGAAATAATTATTAGAATCTAGTTACCAAAAAATATTTACTTATAATTGAGATAAAGTCGGAAAGTAGAAAATGTAATAATATACTGAATTTTTAGAACGCCACAAATGGATAAAATTATTTACCTCTTTCAATCGATTTGGTATCTCTACAAAACTACTGGATGGTACAATATCTTCAATACCCAAGTCAATAAAAAAAACCTTATATTGGTTTTTATTCAATTGTTCTTTAACTATACCTCTATTAAAAGAGTCATTAATAGATGATTTTATTCCATACATTTCTCCAACAGTTGGACTTCCGGTAAAAAATTGTGCTAAAAAAATAATGAAAAACAAATGCTATATTATCATATATAAACAAACTAATAATGGCTCTTAACTCAATGACATACAAGAAGTTGTGTTAACCCACCATACAATTTTTTTTTCTTTGTGTATAGAAGATTATAATTATTTATACATTTTGAAATCAAATATTTTCACAAGTTAGTATTTAATAAGTTATTTGAAAAATAGACTAGCCAGTAATAATTAACATTTTGCAAATATAAAGTAAAATATAATTTTTGAATAACAATAATTTTCGTTATCAAGAGAACTATTGAAAAAATTTAATTCAGAATAAATTTTTAATATAATGACTAACATTTATTTAAAAATTGATGATTTTGATATATCTCAAAATTATTAATTATAGTATATAGAACATTTCTGCCCACAATACTTTTTACCATCGAGTTTTTGACTAAATTATTTTCTTAGTGATATTAAAATAAGCTTTAGAATGAAATATACATACAACAGGTCATGCAAAACACAGAAAAATCTTTAAAAAACTTGTTGACTTCTGATACATTATATGGTACACTTATATAAATATCTTTCAAACTGACAAATGCATGAATAGTAACAATACTTTTGTTCATTAATAGTGGTATTTGAGGAATACTGATGTCTTGAGATATGTACTTCATACCTAAATTTAAAATTGTATTTTAAATATGTATTGCAATTTCTTTTCAATAGTATTTTTCACTAACCTGAAGCAGATGATATGGAATTATTTATAATAGTATTGTGTACTTCTGAGGCACCAATGTGTAATTTATTCAAATACTCAATAACATTTTGATCTTTGCTAATTACAGTCAATGTTACAGCATTTAAATCATCAAACTCCTATTTGGAAATAAGGTTTATAAAATAATTTGTAAAAACAAAATCCAAATTAAGAATATACTGAAACCATATTGTTTTATTGTATACAAGTTGTCTCTGAAATGAGTAACATTCTAGTACTCCGTAGAGTAATAACTACAATATTAAAAAAAAAAAATTAATTCCAATAGCTGGATTGTACCCAATCCAATGTGAAAATATTTTCTTATACATAAAAAAAAAAAAATAATTTAATAATTTTGAAGCAAAATTCTTATTAGACATATTTTTTTGACGATTTTTGATTTTTTTAATACTCGATAGCCAGAAAAAAAATTATGTGATATATTGATTTGTATGAACATTTTGCAAAGAAAAAGATAATGGAACTTATCTGTTGTCATTTGACGTATCTAATTAATTTGTATAAGTGTTATAGTGTATTACATTTTAAAATATCAATGTTATATTATAAAATTTGTGTGATGTAATCTCCATTTAATTCTTTATTTAATACACTTCTCTGAGTGATGATGTAGTGAAGCCCAAATCCTTTCTAAGAAATTTGGTATAAAACGATTACACAAATGACATTAGCTACATTTTTAACCTCGCCAAAAATTAATTGACACCAATAATAAAGTGTTAAGTGTTAATAAAAAATCAGAATATCAATATGATAACCTTACCAAGAACTCAAAGACTAAAGAGGCTACTCATTTCAGGGACATTCTCTAAAACAGCATTTCCCAAAATATGGTCTGCGGACCCCTAGGGATTCACGAACGTAAATTAAAAATACACAAACTACCTATCTATAAAAATAAAAATACTGATTTAATATTCGTATTATATGGAAAATACTGTTGATAATAAATAAATTGCGGAAATAGTTATCGTTGAAAAGCAATTTAGATTAGAAACAGACTGATCACATCGGTCCAACAACTGATATTATTGTTCTTAAAATTTTATTGTTATTAAGGTTGTCCACAATAATTTTTATTATCATTACGGAGTCTGACAGAGAAAAAGTTTGGGAAACGCTGCTGTATAATATAATATAATGTATATTAATAATTGAACACAATAATTTTATAACATTAACAAGATTATTGTTAATGTTAACAATAATCATTAATTAATTAACATTAATTAACACATTAACAGTATATGGTCACAATTTGCTTGTAATTATAAAAAGTAATATAAGCTATACCTTTGACAACTAATGAATCAAATTACAATTACTTATATTATGCATCAGGAAAAGTAATGGATGACGGCAATCGCCCCCCCACTGGACCTCACTCAATCAGAAGCCAATTGTTCTCATTTTATCATGACAACATTAGTCTTATTAAACTTATTTGTGTTGAATTATTTTTACATGACAAATAAATAGTATTAAAATGCATATATCAATATATATAAAACATTTTGAAAAAAACTCAGTAAAAAGTTTAATAGTATTACATCGAAAAATCCACATGGCGCGTGACGGTCAACCACTACTTTTTGTGACATAGACTATAATAATTATTTTATAACTTCTATTATAAATCTATTACAAAAATACAACAATTAGGGCTTAAGGGTAAAAATATACATACTATTTTCATTACTTCATTGAGGGACATCAAACTTTCTAAATACTTATGACCTTCTGAATTCAAGGTTTCAAAATTTGATCCTTTGAGCCCAATTAAAGAAATACTTGGTGTCACCTAAAATTAATATTGTTAGAAGTACATACAAATGTAATATTTATTAGTTATAATAATTAGAGACTGGACTTATAAGAATTTAAAATACTGAAAATAAGATGTTCTATGTTCTATAATTACATAAAAATAGTCAAAAGACTATTTTTATATATAAAAATTATTAATTTTATTACATGCAAAAATACTCTTCTTGGGAAATGTCTCATAAAAAAACATTAAATACTGAAAAAAAAAAAAAGAGTTAATTTACAAAACTTGGAAAATAGTTGAATTATATATATATATATATATTATAAGATAAATAAGATTAGTATATTCACTTTAATAAGTATACACAAACAAACACCTTTTTGTCTTGACATACTAATAATATAGTTATATTCCGTTCAAAATAAATGGTTAACTTCAAGAAATCTTATTTGGGAGATAGAAATTGATAAAGGAGACAAATATTTTTGCATTTTTTCAGAAACCATCACATTTTTAATAAAATAATCAAATAAACCTCAATATATTCCTAGTACTTATAATTTTGCACAGAATATTCTCTAACTTTAAAATATGCTTTATGCTCTAAAAATTATTGTTCACGAGAGTTCATAGGAAAAAGAATCATCTAGAACAGAGCTTCTTAATCTTTTTAAGGCCGTGACCCCCTATAATGTCACCAATAATTTATACAACCCTTATATTACAATAGTATTAAAAAGTAATGTCTAATTATTGTAATTATTATTGTATTAAAATTAAAATTACTTGATAATTATAAACGTAAATTTTTATAAGACATTCCAAATTTTTGTTAACTGTATGATAATAACAAATAGTAAATAGTTATTATTAAATAACTGTATTGACGACCCCAAGTTTGAGAATCGCTGGTCTAAAAAGTGCATCCAATTGAAACTACATACTCTCAGTAAAAATATGTAAAAACATAAAAACCTTATCTTTTGTTATAATTAATTTTAAAGAATTAACCCAAAAACGTCATGGGTGTAAAGCAAGCAATAAAATAAATTGGGAGCCACAGCTGTATACTTATTTATGTTGATTATTCTTGGTGTACTTTGATAATATTCCTACTGATACTTCAAAAAATATTATATCAACTACTGAATAATAAACAATGCCTGGCCCTTGACTAGAAATTTATTTCAGAGAAATACTCAAATTTTACAATTGTATACACAATACGCCACAAAATGAACCAAGTTTCTTCTTCTTTTTTGATAACTTACTATTTATCATCATAATTGCTGAACTGATTAGTATTGTTAAAAATATGTTCATTAAATTGGTCAAATTCAGAAATATCGGCTTATTTTCTAACAACAATTGTATCTTGTCTTTTAAATTAACATTCACAACAGACTCAATGTTTTTAACAACAAAGTTATTTGCTGGGTACTATCATTTATTTCAGAAATAAGTCACACCAATCAGTTACTGAATATATATATAAAATAACATATTTATTATTATATTGTCATTAATGAATCAACATTAATACAATTTAGGGTATTTACAGTAAAATAATAAAATGAAGACTCTCATTAAAATTATGATTGAAAAAATGGTCTATAAATGAAGCCATCACAATAAAAACCATTTCATTAAATTAATTACAGTTGCATCCAAGATTGTATAAAAAATATTTATCTTAAAATAATCTCTTGCAGTAGACTGTTATGTACTTGTATCTTAATATATAAAACCAAAAATTGAAACTTTTGATGCTAATCAAATGTTCTCCAAAACTACTCAACTAATTATCTTAATTTTTTAATGGGAGATTCTATCACGAAAAAGGTCTAAGTTAACAAACAATTAAGTTATTTATTATTTAAAATAAACGTGCAAGTTGTATACTTAAATACATATATATTGTGCGGTCCACAGGTTCCCAGCTACCTGTTACCTCACCTTTTTGTCCATCAAATTATGTATTTGATATCGGCATGTAGATGTATTGTTCCAAAAAGTTTATTAATAAAAATAATTTTGGGCATCGCGCGTACACTAACAATATGTATACCAATTATTTGCATGTTACGCACCAGCATTGACAGAAGATTTGGTGTCAGTGGCTACTATATACTCATACAATTACAAAGTTATTTAGTAGATCTTCTTACATATATAAAAAGAGTGATATTTTCTTTAATACATTTTTTTTTTTCGAAAACTTTTTGATCTATGTCGCTGAAAAATGGTAGATAGGTAGAAGATATGCACTAAGAAAGAGTTTTTCGAAATTCCACTCCTAAATTGAATTAAAAGAGTAAAAATGAAACACTTTATTTTTTGGATAGATGTTTTTAAATTTAGCAAATATATGTAACACAAATAATGAAATATCTAGAACTTTATTTTTGATAATTTAGTCCCTAAAAGGATTAAAAGAAGGGTATGTATAATAGACGCTTAATTTCTCAGAATCAACTCATATCCAAAACCAACATGCCAATTTTCTTGAAATTTATAGAGTATCTTCGTACCAACATAATATAGGAGTACAGTAAAAAAAGATTTTTCTTAAATTCAACCCCTAAAGTAGTTAAATGGGATAAAATCGCCTGGAGCAATGAATATGAAATTTTGTCAGTAGTTTTGTTCAATGATGTAAAGACCCAATAAGAAAGGATTTCACAAAATTCAACCTTTATGAGGGTTAGAAGGGTAGAAGTGGGATACATTAATTCTTGGTCAGATTTTTTGTAAGCTTATATAACTTTTACTATATAAATAATGAAATATCAATTACCTAATTATCCAAAATTCAACCCCTATGGTTAAAAGGATAAAAAATGTAATTTACATATTGATCAAATTTTTCAGAAAGGAGTTATTAAAAGAGAAAAATAATTAATTGAGTAAGATTTTTTTTTCGTATGTTCACATCACTGTGTAGGGGTGCACTAAGAAATGATTTTCCAAAATTTACATTATTTCAAAAGGTTGAAATATCATAAAATGTGTTTACATGTTTATATCATTCATTGAATTTGGTAACCATGGTAATAATAATAGTATAAAAGCAACCTCTATATAAATAAAAAATAAGAAGTTTTATTCGTTTGTATGGACTAATTTTCAAAACGGATTAATTAAATAAATTGAAAAAGATAATTATAATAAAGAATAGCAATAACATTTTGAATAGTTGGGATTTTAGGGAGGCTTAATCCCCTGAGTACCGGATAAGCAAATATCCGGATGACTGACATGATATATCAAAAGTTATATAATTGTATGTATGTAATTATTATTAATATATATGTAATATAATTTAAAATTCGTAACCATAAACAAATAATTTTATTATATATTTAAAATAAGACTTAATTGATGCGTCTAGTTTCAAAACTAGCTATAAGCAATTTTCAAAAATTTTCAGAAACAACAAAAAACGAAAATAATGTAAAATACTTGGTCTATAATTTTATAATAAATATGAAATCAAAGCTTTGAATGGTACACGTATTGTATGTGAAAATAAATTTTGAAAAATATTATTACAAGAGTTAAATAAATATTTATAGTTTTGAAATGGCTGGTATTGATGTGAATTTAAGCATATGGCTTTTTTTGAAACCAACAATTTAATTTTTTTTTCTCTTATGGCTGGTTTTGAAATTAACTTTATGAGACAGGTGATTTTGAAACAAACACTGGACAATTTAAGAAATACAAAACATTTTGAATTTTATGCATATAATTACCTAATATTACCTATTAGCAAAAAATAATAACCAAATAAAACTTAATTATAGTTAATACTTAATTTCATAAAAATTGAAAAAATTTGAGTACTGTTACCAGAGCAGATAAAAACATGTGTTTAATTATGGCTCGATTTGAAATAAACATCGTTAGTTGGCTGGTTTCGATACTAACCAAAATTTTCTGCCCTCATTTAATATCAATTATATCCTTATTTAATGTTCAATATTTTTACCAACTATGTAATACAGTGTGAATATTAGGAAAATTAAAAAAAATCCATTTTGAAAAAATTATATTTTAGCTGATTTTGAAACTAGACGCCTCAATTATAATATGTGACATATTTTAAAACCAAAAAAAAACTGACTTGGCACATTATTTATAATAATTAATTATTATAAAAAAACATTATTAAGAATAATATAAACCTATTCTTTTTTTTTCTCATCCGGTTAATTGGAAATCCGGATGATTGGCGTTCAGATAATCGGAGTTTTACTGTATATTGAACTTTTTTTTGATTAAACAACGCACAAGGTGTGTAATGAATATCGATGTTGGAGTGCTAGTCACTGCATTTGGACAAAACACATCAATATCTAAGCTATTATTCTGAATCTACATTACATTTACACACGCGTACAATTATGTGCCTAAAGGTAGTTAAGAAACAATTTTACTTCACGACACTATCTTCCAAACATAAAAAGGAAGTACTTCACATGTTGAGTATTTTCCGCTCCTCAAGTGGGATACTCTTGTAGATGTACTGTATTTTAAAGAAACAATGAAATGATTTCTTCAATAAGATGATTCTGAGCGGAGCTTCAGTTTATTCAAGAAAATTTTATTTAAAAGTTATATAAAATTTGTTATGATAATAACAAAAATGTATTTTTCTCAGTCAGTTTTCTATTTCACTATTAACAGACAAAAGCAAAAAAAGAAATAAAAACACTAAATTCTTTGCTTCACTCCAAACTAAAATTTTTGATGAGAAGTGTTAGAAAAAAATTTCAAATTATTTTTTTTCATACTTTCAAAATTTTCTTAAACCAAAATATTTCTTATCAGTATTTCTACATGAAAACGTGTACACATAAAAATATAAAAATCATTGCTTTCTTCTAAGAACTTCTCCCACAAGTTCACAAATCATTCATACGATAAGAAATTTTAGTGGATAAGTGTCTTATTTATAATAATGTATTTCCATAACTATAATATCTATACTAAAACTTAAAATATTTCTCATGTTAATAATATTTTATTTTATATCAATCACTTTAATTGTAACTCCTCTACAATATTTAAAGTCACATTTCCATCGGCCATCATCAACATTTAAGAATCGCCACTGGTATTAAATATTGTCAATATAACCAAAAGTTTATTTTTTTTATTGGGGGAGGCAGGTGTCCCCCCCCTAGCTACATCACTGAATAACAACATGGTTTACCAACATATACAAACTAGCTAAATACCCAGATTTGCTTATACACAATTTTAAAAAGAAATAAATACATACCTAAAATTCATTTTACTTTATTAAATAGATAAAAGTGTAGAAGAGTAATAATAATTTATAAAATATTTAGTAATATATTAAAAATTATTTTTTAAATTTAACCTGTGTAAGTTCAGTGGGAAGAGGAACAATATCAGCAATATTCACACTCTCTTCAAAACCAAAATCAATAAATATTATTTCATAATTCTTTTCATCAATAATTTCAGTAATTTGAGCTCGGTAAAAATATCCATCAGCTGAACTTCTGGCACCAACAATTTGATTTAATACTGGAGATTTATTTACTGAATTATTTCCTAAAAACACAAATACAAACATTTTTAAGCAATTTAAATAGATATTTTTTAGGATAAAATACTCACCCGAAGAACAGTAAGTACCAACTCTTTCAATCAGTTTTTGTAATTCAGCATTATTATCGTCAACTTTACGAACAAAGATATTAAATAAATCAATATATGCTGTTATATACACAATATCACCATTTTTTAGAATTGAAGTTTTGTTATACAATTTATTATTTTTAACATCTTGAGATATTTGAGGCTCTACTTTTGCTAAAATTAATTTGAGAAATACAAAAATTACAAACATAATATTTTAGAAAAATATTTATTTAATATTACATAACATAGTGCATTAAGTAATTTAATGGAATCGCCTAGCGAACAAGAGAACTGTTTTATTTATGGTATAGAAACAATATATTTATTTTTTAATTAGCATTTTTCTAATTATTAGTATTACAGTAGAAATGTCTAGTCTAAATATATAACAGTTCCTATTATAATAAAAACTATTTAATTGTTCTCTAATATTTGTAATGAATAGTTGTTCAACAATATGTATATACTACACACACACACATATATATTTTAAAAAATTTAGTTTAATATTTGATATATCGAGAAAAAAATTGTATTGGTATCACTATAACAATTTCTTTCAAAATCGAGATCTTTGACAATATATTCAGCTGATTTCCAGATTGAAATAACAATAACAATTATAAGGAATTTAATAAATGATCTAAGTCAAGAAAAAAACACTGGTTCATATCATTATTTTTCCATTATTATAAGCTAATTTTCACCCGATATTAAAATAAATAAAATATAAATTAAAAGTGGGTTTAGAGTGTTTAAATCAGAGCATAATTTATCACGAGCACTATGAATATATTTGCGCTTTCAAAGTATTCAATGAGAAAAGTATGTGAGTGGGTTTCGCACCAAACAAACATGTGCTTCACATTCACCATATAATAAAAAATTCAATTGTATGAGAATGGTGTGTCTGAAGTGTCTTGTGGTTATAAATATGGTTATCAATTTTTCAGTTGTACAAGATTTCATATTATAAATTTTATCAAATCAAAAATGGCAAAAATTGTTTAGTTATGGGACTTACAACAATAGCTAGTGCAACCTACATAGTTATGTGATTTTTAATAAAGAAGCTGAATTAGAGAACTAAAAGAAAGATGTTGGTGAATTACACCAATTTTCAAATTAGACCTATGTCAGGAATATAAAATACAACAAAACCAGAGAATGTACACTAACTTTCTAAAA
Organism: Stegophylla sp. TES_Ste_2020; assembly: GCA_025469315.1. NCBI lineage: Eukaryota > Metazoa > Arthropoda > Insecta > Hemiptera > Aphididae > Stegophylla > Stegophylla sp. TES_Ste_2020. The sequence continues at coordinate 10,287 of JAIPRM010008476.1, forward strand.
AAAAAATATAGAATTTTCCATAGAACTCTTGATGATTTCAATTCCCGTTTGAATACAAAAATAAGCAAGAAATTAATAACTTTATATGTATTAATGAGATTGATAAGTATTAGCTCAACACGATGTTAGTTAAGTACAGGAAAAATAAGTGAAGTATAAACATGAAAGCCGGGTATGCTTCGCAAGATAGGTTTCTTCGCTCATCAGGTCAGATACTTACTCTTGGTGGGTATGTTGAATTTTAAAGAAAATAAATCATTTCTTCAATAATATGAATTTCAGCGATAAATGTATAAAGAACAATAATAATAGTGATTTTCAACATAACCACCCAGAAAATCTGACCCGAGGAGTGAAGATACCCATGGTGAGAAGTAAGTTTGGCTTTCTTGTCTTTACTTAACTTATCTTCGCTTCACTTTAATCTTTTCTATATAATAAAGAAAAGGAAAAAAAGTGAAAGAAAAAAATGTCCTATTTTTTTTTTTCACATATTCAAAAATTTTTTACGCTAAAATATTTTTTATATAATTGTCTATAAATGTTTAAATTATATATGGTTCTATGTAATTTGAGCACTGTAAATTTGTAGCAGTAAAATGAGCACTGCGTAAACTGAGTACAATAAAATGAGGACCGTATAAAATTTTCGAGCATTGTAATAATTATTTTCAAATAGATTTTATATACTCCATATATAAAAAAGGCATGTCAATCACATTAGACAATTTTATCACAGTAAGAAAATTGTACATGTAATAGAAAAATGTTCTTTTTTTAATAAAGTTAAATAATTAAATATATATAATATACATAAAACTAAATAAATGTATTTATCAACAGTTTCTACGAGTGTTTCAACACTCGTCACCACGCTCCTCAGCACTGTTGCTTTGACTTTCTGTGCAATGTAGGGACAAGACAACTGGTCACGCTTAATTGCCACGACCAATTTACCGCGCCCAAATTACGGTGACCAATTTACACGACACCATACATGTCATTTTTTAAGTGTATTTGTTCCCAGAGGTATTTTTTTTAAATTTATTTTAAATAATTTATTAGACTTGTTGTATGTTATTAATATGATGAAATGGTTAATATAATTAAGTATAATTTATAAAAAGAATGACAAATAACATAAATACTGCAGTTTGAAGAGTAAACTAATAATAACAAGCCTTAATTTGTTAATATAGCCTATTTAATTTTAATTTTGTTCACATTGATATTTTAAAAAAATATAAAAAAGGAAAATTTGAAGAAAAAAAAACTTGAGAACAAGGTGTTAAGGAGGAAACAAATGTCCAATGGCTAATAATTCATGGGAAGGAAATGTATATTTTTCAGGGACATAACGTCTCATGGATTTAAGGAGAATACTCATATTATGAAATATATCCAACTATTTACATTTTCATTTTAATACATAATACATCAAAAACACTTTAATACCTGTTACATAATTATTTTCTTCAATATTATTAGCAGTATGGTCGATATCTTCAAGAAGTTTATTTAAATTTTCCGTTACATTTTCATTATTATTAATTACAGTCAAAGTAACATCTTTCATGGGAAATTTAGAGTCAAAGTCCTATAAAATTATTAATTTTAATTTTCTTTTATGCATACATAATATTTGATTTACATAAATATCATATTAAACTCACTATGGTTAATGGTTCATATGATGATAACAAATTAGAAATGTAACTTGAAGCTTTAACATTTAATTTACAAGATGATCTAATTCCTTTGAGACTGATTTTTGTTATGGTTGAAGGGATCTAAAAACATAATAAAACATGTTAAATTGAATAGTGTTGAGCTATTACAAATTTATCACTGTGAATTTATATATTTTATTTTACCATAAAATCTTTAGGAATTTCAAATATATTCCATATAGGTACATTATCCTTATCACCAAAATCAATATAATGTATTGAATAAATACTCTCGTCAATTTTCTTTAAAACTTTTCCCCTATAAAAACAATCATCCAAGGTGGACTGTGCTCCAATAATCTCACCAATTACCAAAGGTCTATCAATTGGTGTTGCTAAAACAAATATTTAATCATGTAATAAAATGTATATTTTAACATTTTAACCAAAAATATTCAACTCAAATTTTATTTTATTACACTTACCCGATAAACAAAATTCATTGACCTTTTCCAAAAAATTATGATACTCATCATTACAATGTTCTAACTTCCTAATGTACATTTCATCCAGATCAACAAAAGCTGTCATGTAAACTACACTACCTGGTTCTAAAATACCATTACACTCAGAAAAAGATTGAAATTGTGAATCTGAAATTATGTTATGAATGATTTGACATAATAAAGAAAACAAGACAAATGTAATATAAATATCATCTACCAAGTTCAATATCCTTTTCTTTAGTTTGTTTTAAATTAATAGCATTTTTTTTTTCATTACTTCCAGAAATTAAACAAATTAAATGATCGTTGATATTTTCATTTTTTTCAGTTTTCAGTATTACATTATTTATTTCTTCTATATCACTCTGTTGTTTGTAATAAATAAGAAGTTAATTTTATTAAAATGAATATTAACTATATATAAATTACTTACAATAATTAGTGTTTCATTCTCACTGATATGACTAATATATTTATGAGCCTTTTCATTTAACATGCTGAATGGCACATCTTTGAGTTTTACTAACATCGCCGTAGGAATAAACTAATAAAATAAACATTTTATAAATATTCCATAATAATATAAGACTAATTTAAAATGAAAATATACTCTATTCAAAATAATATCAGTACTTGGCTTATAATTATAGTATTGACAGCCAATCATTAATATATTTTACTAGTATGGCTGGAAAGCAGCATGGCCTCAGGTATAAGACAAATTATGAATTAAGGAGTTGACTTGATGAAAAAAGCATTGGATTTGGACATAGAAAAAACTTGTCACAAGGTACTGACCTTATTTTGAATAGAGCATACATTCTGCAACTGAACATAACTTATGTCACAACAAACCTGTTTTAAATCCGCAGAAAGGGGCACAATTTCAGAAAGTTTAACATTTTCTTCAATTCCATAATCAATAAATTGAACATTGTAACTAACATCGCTAATTTTTTTTAAAATTTTTGCTCTATAAAAATATCCATCAGATTTTGATTTTGCTCCAACAATGTCATTTAATTTAGGCAATTTTCCAATGGGCTTTTCTATATAAAATAATATAATAGTAGTAAAATAAACTGTTAAGAAATTTGAAATTTAATAATTACCAGATGAACAACACAAATTTACATTTTCTATAAAATTTGAGAATTCGTCAGATTCATCTTCAACTTTTCGAATATAAACATGATGCACATCAATAAATGTCGTAATAAGAACAAAATCACCATTTTTCAATTTAGGTAAATTCCCATAGTCAAATATATTTTCATAATTATAACTATTTTCTAAAACAATTCAAGAATATTGTACATTACTCAAATAATGCATAATTTTAATATTCATAAATCTAGTAAAAAATGCAATCAACTTAATAATGTACACACACACACACTCATATAAGAATCCTCTTCGAATAACATACTAAAAGATACCAAATAATATTCAAAATCATTTTATATTGTAGTATACAGAATGTGCTAAAAGTGTTCTGTGAATAGGTTAATTTTAACTTATACGATGTTATGAATTTAAGAAAAATTACAATGCAATATACGAGAAGATTGATAATTACTTCATATTGAAACCATGACAGTATACACATGCCATGCCATGCTCTCCCCTAACTTTTTTGGTCAACGGTTATATAAGGTATATTTTAGATTCTGAACGGAGCAAAGAAACTCATGAGTTTTTAACAATGTTTATATTTTTCCCTCTCCAGTGAACACTTTTCGTATATAAATACTTGTCCAAAAATTATGTTTCTAGCACTAATATTCAAGAAAGACTTTCAAAGTTCTTTTATTTCAGTTCATAGAATAGTAGATAACCAAAACTAATAATTAAGATGAAATATTTGAGAAATTAAAAAAGTGGACATATTTCGCATTATGATTATTCTTTACTCCAGAGTAGAACTTGGTGGGTGTTTAATTATGAAAAAATAATAAATAATTTCTTCAAGAAAATGATTCTAAATGGATTTTCAGTTTATACAATTTCCCTTTAACAAAAACATTGTTTATGATTTTTTATACTAATTTTACTGAAAATAGTGTAAGTAAATGAATGTTACACCTATGTTATCAACAAAGTAACTACTTTAATATTATGAAATTAAAATTAAGATAAAGACAACAAAATTAGTAACTAAATTAAGTTTATATAAATTAATATATTTAATAATTAAATATTTATGGCGCTTATCATAAGGCAGAATACTAAAAATACAGGTAAGGAAAAATAATTGGACATAAGTGCTAAATTACATATTACACCCTAGTTTTAATTGATATAAATAATAAATTAAATAAATTGTTGAAGGATCGTGAAAAATTAAAACAAAACTAAACTATTTTCATTGTTTAAATTTTTTTTCAAAATCAGAAACATATCTTGATACATTGAGTTATTGTTACAAAATAATTTTTAAGCTCTCCTCAAAAATTATGAAAACGTTTATTATGCCCTTTTGCATTGTAGCCATCAAAATGTTTACAACACCAAGCATACAAAAGCACATAACAATGTAACCATTTTGTAAACCTGATTTTTGGAAAAATATTGGTGCTTAATCTCCAATATAGGTTAATTCATCCATTCATTTTCTAAGATTTTTTGTAAATAACTAATTAATATTATTAAATTATTCTCAAACTTAAAAAAATCTTAGAAAATGAATGAATTTTATTTATATATTATATTTATTTTATTAAACCTAACCTATATTAGAGATTTAAGCACCAAAATTTTTCTAAAAATCAAATTTACAAAATAGGTACTTCTAATTTTTTTAAAACTGTAGCATAAAGTTAAAAATTTGAGTCCTAAAATTACTAACAGAACAAAAGAGTTATTACACTTGTCAAATCGTACTGGGACACCCTGTATATAAATCAATAAAGTTGAGTTTCATTCAAATGCCAAAGCACATGTTCATAAGAAAATAAAAGCATGTAAATCAAATTTTATTTCTGCACACCTGTAAAGTTTGTTACTGGCATATAATAAATGTAATAATCAAGCAAAAAAAATTGTGCAATGGTTAATACTCTTAAAATAAAATATAGAAATATATATTTGTATATATATATATATATACAGTGAATCCTTAATAACTCAAACGTCTATAAGTCGAATTACCAATAACTCAAAAAGGTCAGGTTAAACAGTCAAATATGCAATATTGAATAAAATAAATAAAATAAGGAATACATTGAAAAACTGAAAGCTAAATTTTTAATTATATAATATAAGAGCCTAATGTTGAAAGTTCGCAGTAAATTACTAAGAAGTAAAATTAATCAATATTAAATAAAACTTAAAGTCAATTATCTTTTATTTAAAGTTTTAAAATGTAAATATTTTATTGA
>JAIPRM010008477.1:0-15841 GCA_025469315.1 Stegophylla sp. TES_Ste_2020
CCTTTGTTCAGAATCGTTTTACTGAAGAAATGATTTATCGTTTCTTTAAAATTTAATACGCCCGTCAAGAGAATACCACCCGTCGTGCGAAGTACATCCATCGTGCGAAGTATGTCCGGCTTTTTTTCTTTTTACTAAAGCAATTCAACTAAAAATATTGTTCCTTTATTTTATTACTCAGTATTTTTAGATTCTTAACGAAATGAAGAAACAAGTGTTTTTGCAATGATGTTGATTTTTTTGACATTATCTGTAACGGCTATAACATATTGTGTGATGTTGAAGGATCATTTTCGATTTTAAATAAACTAAACATATACCTCAGGGCTCAGAAATTCAAAATTTTGATTTTACACCGTTAAATTGCATTTGTTTTGGATAAGGTTATAAAACGGTCAACTAAAAAAAAAAAGCGATTGAATTTTGTTATATGAAATATTTATTTCGACCGATTCCTTTAAGGATTTTATTTATATTTATTGTAATTTTTTTTTTTTAGTTACTTCACCAATATACATTTATAGTTGTATCTGTAGATGGCGTTACATTAGGTATATTAAGTACTACCCAATGAGCATTAAGTGGTGTGTATACAGAAAATGAACGAATGGAATTTTATTTTTTTTCTCAGTCAACGTGAATAAATTATTATAGAAGACTCACCCCATCCGATGGCCATGTATGTTCGTAGTCGCACTCTGTCAGGGAAAAACGTATCCACCACCAGTATGAACAAATACATTCCTGAAATTATTGTAATAACAATAATATTATGTAGATTCCTTATCGATACAGACATTATAATAACATGAGCGTTTTGCACGAAAAGGATTAAAGACGAATCGTTAACGCGTCTGAATTATAGTGATGGGCACTAATAGTTTACACTATCGAATACTATTCGATAGTTCAAGAAAACAGCTATCGAACGCTATTCGAATATATTTTACATGACCGAATATCTTGAACAACTATCGAATAATTTTTAAATAGTTTTTACTATCCAACAGTTCGAATAGTATTTACTGTTGAATGGTTCGGAACAATGTTATGGTTTTATAAATATGAATAATATATTATAAACCTAACACACAAGTAAAATGACTGGATAACGTTTAGAAAGTAAATTATGAAAATATTTACAAGCGGATCAACAAAGGATTTTTAATTTTTATTATTTTCTCTAATAACTCGAATTGTAAAACTATCGAATTGTCCACTATCGAAACTATCGAATGTTTTTTAACTATTCGAATAGTTATCGAATGACTATCGAATAGTTATCGAATGACTATCGAATAGTGAACTACTATCGAATAGTTCGATAGTGCCCATCATTAATCTGAATCGACATCGGCACTGAATGTATATATTTCGCAACTAATTTTTATTTTATTACAAAGTAAAAATGAATCCGACAGTAAAATATTAAACACCATGTAGTCTTGTTTTTCCAGTGTTTCTCGTATTATTTTAGGATTAATGTTATTGCAGGTGTAATTATTTAATTCATGATAATAATGTTTACCTTCGATAAATGCCCAAAAATAATTTGTCATTGTGAAATAGTACAGTGGCATCACCAACAATGCGCATTTAAAAGTGCCCGTGTCAGTCAAGTTCTGCAAAACAAAATATATTATTGATATAATAAGTATAAACTCACTGTCGAAATTTTGGTTTTTCTCCTGCGTAAACGAGTATTATAGAGGAAAATCACATTATATATTGAACAATGATCACCAATCGCAGGATTGGGTTTGTTTAAACATATTATAAGTATCTAAATTTAATACTAATGGTTTTATTTGAAAATGTTAAAAACATATTATTTAAACGAGAAAAAAATAAATACAATTTATCAATATAAATTAAAAAATAATTAAAATACTGACCAAACAGTAGGGTTGTATTCTATAATAATAATAAAAAAAAAAAAAATACCATGGGCCACATGGACTTAAAAAATATAAAAAGGTATTATAACAATACCTGTTACACTAGATGAAGTGAAATAAGTAAATAAAAAAAAAAAAAAAAAAAAAAGTTGCGAAATCACGAGTAGGTACCTAAGTGACTAATATTGAATATTAAATAATATTGTTTAATTTATTAATATTTGTCATGGAACATACACATTAAAAATCATTCACATATTAGACTTAGGCATAGGTATTTTTAATTTTATAAATTTAAATTTAAAATTATTATTTATCATCGTCCAATTAATATTCGTGTGCCTTTAATATTTGTTTTATATTGTTTACGTACAGTGTAGTTGAGTAGCCACATAATGCCTGCTAGCAAATAAGACGCCATCAGATTCGAGTGTATTTTGTTGCGTAAACATTTGAGTTCTCTAGACGATGACAATAAAAAGTAAAAAAATGTTGGAATATTAATTAATTTTTCGTTAAATTCGTTTTCGAAATGTATCATGGTGCTTTTGTCTCACTTGAACCGGCAGAAAACGAAAATGGCCAACGACGTCATGATCAGCGACAAACAGTGACCGGCTACGAACAAGTATATTATTCTGTCCACGGTACTCTCGTCTTCGTACGCCATTGCTTTGGGATCGTTGAGCATCGTACACTCGTTGAAATCGGTTAGGCCCCAAGTACCGTTCTCGAAGCATATCCGACTAGCGTTTTCTAAAACGAACAAAAACGATTTTTGCAACAACAAAAATTATACAACAAATTATATGCTTCCCCTCATAAATATCAAAGCTAAAACCTCATATTTTAATTAAAGGAATATAGGTACTTAATATTAATAATAATTTATTTTTGAAATGTCATTTTCTCGTTTTAAAAATCATTTCAATTGATGTTGAAAACAACAAAATGCTAATATCTTTCATGTTTAACTAGGTATAGATCGTTTTAAGGAATAACTCTGTGTCGATCATACTTCACAATGTAACCAGATGAGAAACTCATGGAAATAAAAGATATATCACCTCAAAAATTATATAATATGTTTAACTTTATGCTTAAAACAGCCAGTTTGTACAATGTCAATACAAATTCAAACTTCATACACTTAAAAAGCCATAGTTCAAAATTTAAAATTGTGACGAACAGAAAAAAAAAAAAATGTTATATTATTAAATAAGATTATTGTTGGTTTTCGAAAATAGAACGAGAGCCACATGCAACCACGACAAGAGCCGCATGTGGCTCGCGAGCCACAATTTGGCCACCCCTGCTGATATATTAGAATATTTCCATCAAACAACAATATGACGATAACGTCGCATCACCGTTGTAGTTTGCAGAGTAATTGATCTTTCGGTATATTCATTGTCGTCAATAAAAAATAAATAAATAACTGGAATAACTGTTCGATAATATTTGTATAAAACACCGTAAAGTTTTGCCGAATTCCATTTTTGGGTTCGACACTTCTCGAGAGACAAAAATTATTATTCATCGCGCTGTTAATAATAATTAAAATTTATCCAATTAAATCCGCTGTACACGAGTGAGCTTTATAATATTATTATTTATTTATACTCTACTGACGGATTATTAACAATAATTCATCGATGCGTTTTTCATGTTTTTAAACTTCGAACAAAACAATTTCAACTGTTGTCTAATCGCGCTTTTAAAAACAATATTTACAAAAGTACTTATTAAAATTTAAATGTACAACACTGCAGGATGTTGTACGAGTTTTATTGGAAAGCTAAACGTGTCTTTAGATCAGTGGTTCTCAACCGGTGTGTCGTGAATTATTGTTAGGTGTGTCACCAAAAAAATTGTTTATTTATATTTTAGAGTTTAAACCTTATACTGTAAAGAAATGTTCACACTACACCGCATCACAAATATTTCCCTGATTTTTTTTTATGAAAATATGAAATTTTTAACCATGTAAATTTATAATTTTAAATTCTGGATAAAGCGTAGAAGCTAGTGTTTTCCAATGATGTTTATTTTTATTTTTCTTTCTGTAAATACATTTCGTATAGAAAAACTTGTCTAAAATTATGACCAGAATTTTTTAGAATCAGAATTTTCCTCTTGATGTTACTTTTGAAAGGTTTATTTTTCGAAATCCTCAATATTTTTCCAAAATTTTGGGAAAACTACATAAAATTTAACTAAAATTTTAAGATAGATACCAGATAGACAATGTAATATGAGTGATAACATTTTTTTCTGGTCAATTTTTGTTCTTTTCTCATTTAACAGTGGAATTAATTAAAACTGGACGAGTAAAAAATAAATTTATCGTTTCTTTAAATTTCAATACACCCACCAAAAGTACCCCATCCAAGAATCGAAGAATACCCCCCATAGTGCTAGGTAAATCCGGCTTTTTGTTTAGTTAACAATTTACAAAGATGATAATAATTATTATTTTTTCAAAAACACAATAACCGAATATTTTAATTAGTGTGTCACCATTTTTATGGATAATATATAAAAGGTTGAGAACCACTGCTTTAGAGGGTTTTAACTGTTTGCAGAAAATCTACATAGCTATGTTCTATAATTAGAAATATATATATTACACACTCTGTGGAAGACTTTATCCGAGCATTTCGTTGAGATTTGTATATTTTAATACCAAACGGAAATAATACCAAGTGATCTAATCTCACAAAGGAACAGAATAATGTATTAAAAATATTATAATGCTACGAGGAATAGGTATGTTATGTAAATGCGAGTAAAAAATTGAGTCTATAAATAAAAATAGATTTTCGATTTAACCTGCAAATCTGTTTTCGTATATCTAAAGATTTTTGCAAAACAATACACATTATTCATGAACACAGTGTGATTCCAAACAGCATAATGCAAAAGCACACTTCGATGAAGTCGTTTTCCACTCTTCTGAACGATTTTTATTTTCCTTACAAAATATTTTCACTTTAAACAACAAGGATTATTACTTTTATCGTGAATTATTATTACGCTATATTTTATTCGCGTCGGAAGTACAAAACGTTTTCCGTTTATTTAATATTTATTTGATCTATTATTGCCATTGGTAGTTATGTATTTTTTTTTTTTTTTTAGAGGAATATAAAAAACTCTTATTTCTTTTCTACGAAGTATATGTTTCTATAACTATGAATTCATTCGTAAAAAATTATAAAATACTGTAAATCCTCCGTAAAGATTGTTAATAGCATTAATTTAATTTCACTTTTACAGTAAACATTAACATTTTTTTTTTTTTTTTTTTTTTTTTGATATCAAAAAAGACATCTCGTCAAAAGCAGACGAATACTAACAGTTTTTGAAATAAGGCGTTTCCTATACAACATGAAATTTCAACGAATATTAAAAATATTCTGAATTCTCAATAGTTATTCGAAATTTGAGAAAAACAGCCCTGAATAAGAGAAAAATACAATTGAAACTTTATATAAATTTAAATATAGACTGCAGACAATTAATAATATGAAAAATATTTTTGGGGAAGACATTTTTTTGAGTTAAAAATGCACATGGTGTGTGTTTTGTCCGGATTTTTATAAAATACACATTTTTTTTGCCAATATTCATTTAATCGTATACTCTTATGTAATTTTAAATATTTATCATTTTAATTAATAAATGAATAATAATTAGAGTTGTAATAATAATAACAGTTGTAAATCATATTATTAGATAAAAATTTAAATACAGTATGCTTTTTTTTATTCAATTAGTATCTTATTCAAGCAAAATAACAAAATAAAAAAAAAAAAAACAAAAAAAGCCGGAAATATTTCACGCGATGGGTGTTCTTCGCACGACGGGTGGGATTCTCTTGACGGGTGTATTTAATTTCAAAAAAACAATAAATCATTTCTTCAATAAAACGATTCTGAACGAGGCAAGTTAATAATATAAAAAATAAATGAGAAAACAAAATATTAGAAAAATGTCCAAAATTTTTTTTTCACATTTTCAAAATTTTCTTGCGCTAAAATCCAAAAGAAAAAAAATATTGAAGAATTGAGAAATTCAAAAAATGACCTCATTAAAGTACAATCTAGAGGCGAATCCGGTTTCAAAAAGTTACTGATCGAAACTTTTGGACAAGTATTTCCATACGAAAAGTTGTACACAGAAAAAAAAATAAACATCATTGTAAAAACACTTCGTTCGGAATCTAAAAGAACATTTGGTTATTGTTGTGGGTCGCCAAAATTGAGAAAAAAAAAAAATGACCAAAAAGTACCAAAAATAATTTGGGAACCTCTGGTCTAGACGCGCACGTGTGATCGTCAAAAAATTCAATTACAGATTCGAGTATTATTAATGATGGATATGGATGAACGAGGAGTAATCGAGTGCGCTACGCTCTTAATAGACACGTTTGGAATGAATACGTCATATACTCCGTACAATACAATATAAGTGTTTCGGACGGATGGAAATCCAAATTAATTCGGATAGAGCACTCGCATATTTTTTTGACAGTTCTCGAGGTATGATGACTGGGCAACGATTTAAAGATAAATAATATATTGTTTATTTCCGTAACGCCCGCTGTGTTTTAATTCTCTATCAATGAAACCTGTCAGACGGTGAAAACAGCGCAGGCCAATATTCTGATCGGGTGCGTCTGGAAATAAATGTTTTATAAAATTATTCGACAAAAAAAAAATGCGTCTCGTTCGAAATACAATTCCGAAAACAACTTATTATTGAAATAAATCATATTTTTTGACGTGGAAAATTCGAGAAAATCCGAAAATTCGACCCAATAATGTTTTAAAAATTAAGAACTTACTATTATATCATTTATAATAATAATGATATGTTGATTTTAAAAAAACCGTTAAAAATATTATTACAGGTATTTCGCTCATCTCGGGAAAAAATTTAAATTTATTAATTTTGTTGATTATATTTTTTCATGTAAAATTAACAACAACATTAATTATTGAAACAATATTCAAAATATTTGTTGTTTAAAACTAAACAATTCATGTGTGCCCAATAATTATTAATCTTTGATTAGGAAACATTCTAACATGATTATATCACCAGCTGGTCAGCAATTTAATGAACACGGTAAATATATATAATATTATTGAGTTAAATTATATTAAATAAATAAAATTGTCATAATCTAATTATTTGAAATCATTTCGTTTAGAATAGGCTAAAGAATATCAAAATATAGATAGAATATCAACAGGTTATTAAATATTATCAAGCATATTATCATATTATTATTCTGTAAGTTAGATTAATTAGAATATCAATCGAGTACCTTATTCAAGTGTAAATGCTAAAAAGAAAAAAGTATTGCATATTATACAATATGTTATATATGTATAATATATTGTATATTATATTTTTCGCGATCAGACATTTTTGTTTCTATGTAAAAATCGATTATTCTCTCGTCACAAGGAATTATTCAACCCCTCCCCCCTCCTGGGGCGGTTCTAAGACTTAAGTTTCGTACTTATAATAGGTTTGAGTGACATTTTTTGATATCCTGTGATACGTTTAAACATCACTTTAACAATTCAATTTCCTTCTCGTTTTTACATACTTTGGACTGTCCGTCGATTCCATGGATAATATGATTAAAAATCACGAATCAAGTGAAAATATTATTAAAGTTATTAGTATAATATTATTTTTTATTAAAAATTAAGTTAAAAGAATATTATACCTGTTTGCTTTAATATAATTTTTGTACTAGAAATTTGAATCACATTTATGTTTTATGTACTTACTCTAAAAATTCATTGTAACCTAATATCTGTATAATTTTTCCAGCTTATTTCTAAACGTTCTTGATTATCTTAAATACAATTTTAATCGAATATTGGGAATGTATTTATATATTTTTATTTTTAAATATTTTGTCATACCTACATCAATATTACTGTTACACTGAGGTGATAAAAAAAAAAAAAAAATCAATGAGCCAAGTACAGAAATCAAATGTATTGTTTCACAATTTTATACTCACTCAAACGCATTATAAGAAACTCGCTTAAATACACTAATTTTGTTTTCGGGAAAAAATATACTTCGCCTTAGCGCACGATAGTCATATTATATTACGGTATTTTGTGTTGATCAAGTTGCAGGCAGGGTTGCAAAAAAAAAAAACAGTTTTAAAAAAAGTTTTAAATATTTAAAAGGGAATGTCTTTTTTTCTAGAGTTTTATTCAAATATTTTTGTAACGTCTTTTTTTTCGCGTTGTTTATATACTATAAACAGTTTTATAAATAATCCTTTTTTTTTTTTTTTTTTACGTTAGGGCAAATATTGTCATAAATATTCTGTATTGGAGATTTTTTAATAATCTCTTACATAGGATAAAATGTTTCGTTATTTTTTTTATTTTTTTAAATCACAAATAAAACGTTTAAAACAAAACCGTACGTTTCGAGCACTTAGGAAATATTAATTTTTTTAGTAGTTTCGGTTCTTTCTCCGACAACTTTTTTTTGGGTTCGGTATTTTGTTTATTATTATATTGTTCACTACTCACTAGAAGTGTCGTATAATATTCCTCTGAACTCTCGAAAGCACGGCTGATAGGCGATCACGCCGGCCGTTGTCGGAGGCCAACATATCAGTGAATCTGACGACGCGTTGCATCCGTTCCATTGTTCGTCCAAATTATACCAAGACTTGCATTTCGAAATAGCCTAGAAAACGGCGAATTCATATCATACTATCCTATAGTATATTAACATGATATTATAAACTCCCTTAACGCAAGAAAAATAGCGATTTATTCCATTCCATCCCATACAAAACAAACTGTATCATGATGAATAGTCCCGCTAACAATATTTTAATGGCTGCGGGTAATTCTGTTACTTTTGATTTTCGTTAGCGAGTCTCAATTTTTTTTAATTTTATATAGGTATCTTCTTTGTTATTATTTTTTATACCTTATACATGTTCTCTTTGTCTACTTATGTAACTTTATAATTTTATTAATATGTATCTTAGTTTCTAATTTTGTTATTCTCGTGTCAACTAAAACGGTATGAGGGAGGATTCACATATCATAAATATTATTATTACGTTTATATAATATCGTATCTGACTTAATGTCCGTTTGTATTAATAAATAAATAAATATATACGAATCGGACACGTGTAAAAGTAATCCGTGCCACAAGTGTCACGTGGGATTAGTGAAAAACGCATTGATATATTTCGGCGTGTTTGTAACTTACTGTCAACGGCCGAATATTGAAGTGTTCAATGCGAAAATCTGACCACTTCGCGTTTTCACAAACTTTCGTAACGAGTCGAACGTCGCTGTCTCTAATATTTTACTACTATAATAATTTAATTATGTACCTATTATTAAATAATACAATTATTGAGTGCTAAGAAATATTAGAAAAACTAAATTTTAAAAAGTAAAAACATAGTTAAGTATAGTGAATTGAAGCAATCACATGGAACACGCTAAGAGTGACAATTTTGAGAAAAATGAAATTATTTTTCTTATTTGGTTGGTACCACTTTAAATTTTTATATTATCATATTAGATAGGACATACAAAAACAATAACATTAATTTTAAAATATGATAACAGTTCCTTATCAACGATGACAGCTCCTTGTCAGTGATCCGATTGAGCAAGGGATACAATATTTCGATACGGTAATTTGATTCTTTTCAACAGGTCACTCTAAGCGTATTCCATTTCAATGCTTCATTTAGGTATACGTATGGCCATTAATCATATAACTAATCATACAAGAAATAAAGATTAATTTACTTTAAAAAGTATACGTTCTAATCATTACTCTTCTTCCTCCTCAATAAATGTCGAATGCGAATTCAATAAATTTGGATTTATTATTTTTTTTTTTTGAAACATATGACGTTATATTAAATCAGCATTTAATAATGTATAGGTTATTTAAATAATTATATGTCTACGAAAAAAATTCACTTTAATTCTTTCTCGTATACAATGTTTAAAACTGAATTAGTGTAAGTTATTATATTGTATTTATTTTTTTTATCTTTGATCATTTTAAGTATTCATTGTTAATTCTACTGTTAAATTATATTAATATTTTGTAACTCCTCCTGCACTATACTTATATTATGTTTTATAATATAAAACCGAAATTCTGTGGGGAACACGCTAGTGTACCTTACCCCCTCCCCCTAAAGAAGCTTAACGATTATTTAAACAGGCCAATTATATTTCAAACAATGTCGACAATTACAGAACGATACAAAAAAAGGCATTCCGTTTTATTCTAAACAATTTATTCTTATACTAAGAACTAAAAAAAATGTTCAAATCGGTTTTTGGGAAGTTGATCTATAACTTCTTTGATTTCTGTTCATATGTATAGAAATCATTGACAACCTATTAAGTCTAATTGTGACATTAAAATATTGAAACTGTTCGTTTTTTTTTCTCTATCGGTTTTCTTTATTAACAATAATGTAACTATCTAAATTGTTATTTAAATTTTATACTATTCGAAACAAATTTTCCTAATTCAAAACACGATAAGACGAAAACACGGTATAATTTTACTCATAAACTGTCGACTAAGAAATAAGCGATTAAATAATTGGCTATTGTTGATGACACAAATTATTGGAACTCAACAAATTGAATGGATTTTCTTGATCAATCATAAGTGATTAGTAATTAATTAACTATACGATTAAATTAAATGACCACATAAAAAAAAAAAAAAAAAGGAGTGAAAACTTAAGGGGATGAAACAATACCCGAAATCCATCCACGCAAATATACCGCTGTCGGTTCCACCTATTTATCTGTGGTTACGATGTCATAATGAATTATTTTTTGTATCGTTTATTATAATATCTCATTAGTGTTTTACACGAAGACCACAATAATTTATCTACTTCGGAGAAAAACAAGTGTTTAATAATAATTAACGTTTAGGTTGTTTAATGTTTTTTTATAAAAAAAATATTATTTTTAATATCATATAAGAAGTTTTTTTTTTGCTAATTATTTTCAATAGGATTATCCCGTGTAGTTTCTCTGAACTAAAAATCTGGTTTTTTAACAGCGAATGGAAAAAAACCACCCATGGTTTTTTTTTTTTTTTTTTTTTAAATATGGCGTTCAATTCAATTTTTTTTTTTTTATCTTAATCACTTTCATAAACTTATTTTTGTAGTCTTGTTTTAACTATTGACGTGTATTAATCTTAATGTGTGTGTTTCTTTTATAAAAAATAAACTACAAATATTTTTAAAAAATTCAATCAAAATTTACCTCACAAATGAAATTATTCGTATCAGGATTTCTAATGATTTCTTTGTTTGTAACAGTTATTATTATTATTATTATCACAATATTTTTGTCGTCAAATAAAGGGGTAGTGAAAATGATAAAATATTAATATTATACAAAATATGTATGGAGCACGTTTTACGAGAAGACACTAAATGACATTTTAAAAATTTTTCTGGGGGGGGGGGAAACGAAGTAAAACTTTACGGGCTTTTTATTCGCATACTGTACACTCGGATATTTGAGTATAACTTTTTATTATATGAAATCAATGACCATCTCATTGAAATATTGTATCATTTTAATGATTTTTTTTTTTTTCTGGGATATTCGAAATCAATTTTTTAAAAAATGTCACTTGTTGCCGTTTTATTCGCGCGCATTCACGATACGAATGACATTTGGTTTTATTGTACGTTATAAATATTGCAATAAATCCTTACTTCTAGGTTCGGCGACCAATAGTTTTCACTCAAATAATCCATACTGATGTATCATAATTGAGTCGAATATGGATTACGGAAACACATGCTACCGTCGTGTAGTATTTTTCTGAAAAATTACAAAAATTAATTTGTTGAGTTTTCATTTCATTGCATACACTCAAAAGCCTCATATAAACTTTTATTTTATATTCATGTGCGCTGGTGATTATCGTATAATATTATAATATTATGTCAATAAAAAATATTAATTGAAATATTAGAACGAATAATTTTTAAACGCAGTTAAAGTGATTATAGTGAGTCTCGACAACAACTCTCACACGAATAACTGAATTTTTAAAATATTCATGAACGAGTTCTCTACAAAAAAAAAAAAAAAAAAAAAATCAACGTCAATAACATGATACTGAGTGGAGCGAAGAAGCGAACGAAACGTTTTTAAAATGATGTTATTATTATTATTATTTTTCTCCTGTTAACACTTTTTCGTATAGAAACACTTGTTCAATTATTGTCTTGATCGACAAATTGTTGAAACCGTATTTTCCTCTAGTTGGTTAGACTTTAGAGAGGACATTTTTGAATTTCTTAATCCTTCAATTTTTGTTTTTGTTTGGGGGTGGGAGGAAGTACCCAAAATTCAACGAAAAAATACTCGGAAACCATAATTTTTGGATCCAAATACATTTAATACAAACATGTATTAAAAATAAAATAAATTTATATTTTTTAAAAATTAAAGAATATTTTTATAATACGATTAAGTGAATTAGTTAGGTATATTATAAAATAAATTAAACTAAATTAACTTATGGACGTGTATTGTCAAGAATTTTTAACAAATTATACTCTGAAGCTACACTCTGAATTGTTTTATGGAAATAATAATATTTATGGTTTTTCTAATATATAACACACACCCACCAAGGCTATCCCACCAGAGAATCGAATAATACCCATGATCACGGACGGACTAAGTATTTTTCTGCCTCTAGGCGTTACAACAGTGGCATCTCACAACAGCTAAAAATCCTCAGTACAAAAAAAAAAGTCTACATACACCACACCATGGATATTTGTCGCTCCTCGGGTGGAATACTCTTGGTGGGTAGGACTTAAATGTTAAACATAACTTTAATAAAACGATTCCGAACGAATATTCGGTAAATTATATACTTAAAATTTTAACTTTGAACACTTGTAAGAAATTATTTATTGATTCCAATTTTCATGAAAACTATAATCCGAATAGATGAACAAGCGAAGAATATTTTGGTTAAAGAAAACTTCAAGTAGTTTTTGGAATAAAATGTTTTTTAAAGTTTTGATTAAAAAAAAAAAAAAGATATTTAATATAGATATATATTATTTTCCGTAAAAATTATCAGTTTTATACAAATTCTAATTTTTTAAACGGCTTATAGAAAAAAGTTTCTTTACGACTTTTGTTATTGTAAAATCATAAAATGATGAAAATGAAAACGGTATTTATTTAAATATAATATTCCCAATTATAATTTTTTTTCAAATATAATTTAATTTAAATTTAATAAACTCATTTTTTTAGTTCGACAATAATAATAACAATAATAACAAAAAATTATAATTTATTGACACGTCTACATATTATTTTAATTAGGAAAGTGTTCTTTTTTTTAATGTTTAAATTCATTATAATATTATACACGAATAAAAAACGAAAAAATTCACTCCAGGCTTTGGTTTTCGAAAAGAATTAATAAAAAAAATAAACGCGTTCAAGTATAATATTAAGAACTCGTTTCTTCCAAATACTGTTATCTCTCACCAATCGAGAAGACACTGCGAGCCGTTCCAATAATTATTGTTTAATTTATAACTCCAGTCCGGCGCGGCGTAGGTATAATATGTTTCTAAATTGTTTTTTTTATAAAATAACACATTTATTAATTTATTCGTTTCGAACGAGCTAATCAAATAAAATCATTACGTAGTAGTGTAAATATGTTCGAGTATTTATACATTTATTGGCTATACTTATTCAATTAATTATTATTACCAGTTTTTTTTTTTTTCGGATTAATTAGTTTTTTGTCGAATTTCCTTACACGTAACAGAAACATTGGACCACCTAACCGAGACATCGTTTGTTTATTCACACGCGACTTCTTTGAAGAGATTCATTGAATATTACGCGACAATAATAATAATAATAATATGATCTTCTTGAATTACGCTATAACATAATATACATTTTATGTAAATGTTATTATTATTAAGACAACTAGTGGTTACATACACGTTGTTTTATCTTTTGTGTGTTAGAATCATCTTCGTGTTAGGAATTCTTCGGTCCTCGGGTCAGATACTCGTGACGGGCGTGTAGAATTTTAAAAAAGAAACGATAAATCGTTTCTTCAACAAGACGGTTCTGAACAAAGTCATTAGTTAAAAATATAAAGAACAATAATATGCATAATTTTCAACACACGCCCACCAAGAGTATCTGACGCGAAGAGCGAAGAATATCCGTGGCGCGAAGTTTATCCGGCTTGCTTGTCTACACTTTACTTTACTCTTTTTTTTTATCTAAATAAATAATATAGAAAAGGAAAAAATAATTAATGAAGAAACTGAAAATGTTAGAAAAATGTCCAAATTTTATTTTTACATTTCGAAATTATCTCGCTCCAAATTGTTTCTCATATTATTGTCTATTTATGTTTAAGTTTTCAAAAAGTTTGGATCAAAAAATGATAGTTTTCGAGTTTTTTTTTTATCAAATTTGGGTAGTTCTTTTTTGTATGATTCTTTATATCGATAGCGTTTTTGAAATTATCGAAATTCAAATTAAAGTAGATTAATATTTTTTACATATATATTTATATACATATATATATATTTTTTTTTTAGATTGAAAATTCAGCAGTTTAATAAAGAGAAAACTACTTTCAAATAATTCCTTATAAAATAAAAGTTAAACCTAAATCTTTTTAACAAAACTTAATTTCAAATGTTTTTTTTTTTTTTTTTTGGGGGGGGGGTGCTAAGATTCCAATATCCCTCGGATTTCTGTCTACGGCCCCAGTGTTAAGGTTTTCCACCATAATTATATATATATATATAGTAACAACAACAGATTATACAATTCGTATACGTATTTTCAAAAATATTTTTAGTATTTTATTGCCAGTTATCAAAATAATCGTTTTGTTTTTAAACACTAAATACCGTTTGAAAAAAATTATTTTTAAAAGCAGCCCACCGGGAAAATTCCCCATATCCCGGGGGTTAAATCCGCCCCAGGTTCTAGAATTAAGATGACTAAATGACTGTTTGTTACGAAGAAGAATAATTTATGCGATTATTTTTCGTTATCATTCGGGGTTACATTTTACGATTTCGTGTTTCGTAAACTGAAACTTACTCTAAAAACGCTTACTCATCATATTTTATACTCGTTAAACTGTATATTTACATTTTAATAAAAAATCGCTCCGGTTAATTTCTATTTTATATGCGATTTAAAATGTCAAAATGGATTATTTCCACCGAACAATGAAGTTCACTTTGATTATTCCAAAAATACGTAATAATAATAATATTATTATTATTATTATTATATACTTTATAAAAAACGTGATTAAATTTTTGACATCAATTAAAATAATAATAATAATCACATCGTAAAACCAATATTATATTCTTCATTCTTCTGCTCGGTGTTTTAAAGTCATTAATAAAATAATTATTATTTACATATTTTGTGCTTAAAATATTTTAAAACTCATATCATTTATTCTACAATACAGTTATTTCAAATCAAAATAAGACTAAACTATATTGAAAATTATATGCGTGTTTAAACAAAAAAAAAAAAAAAGAAAAAAAAAGCCGACGAGTATTCTTCGCATCTCGGGTGTGAAGCTCTTGGTGGGTGTATTAAATTTTAAAGAAACGATAAATCATTTCTTCAATAAGACGATTCTGAACGAAAAAAGTTAATAATATAAAGAACAAATGAGAAAAAAAATGACCAAATTTTTTTTTTCACATTTCCAAAATCTTTCTCATATTATTTTCTATCTATATTTAAATTTTCATATAGTTCGGATCGAAAAATGATGGTTTCCGAGGAGTCGTTTTTGTAGAATTTTGGGTAGTTTTC
>JAIPRM010008478.1:0-15839 GCA_025469315.1 Stegophylla sp. TES_Ste_2020
CAGAATCGTTTTACTGAAGAAATGATTTATCGTTTCTTTAAAATTTAATACGCCCGTCAAGAGAATACCACCCGTCGTGCGAAGTACACCCATCGTGCGAAGTATGTCCGGCTTTTTTTTTTTTAGTAATAATATGTAAAGAACAAAAAATTCAGTCTGTTTTACAAGTATGATGTGTTAATATTTCGATGTTTTAATGATGTATGTTTATTGAAAGCTAATAAATAAGATAACTTAATCAATTTAAGATGTAAAATTTAAATTATAAAAGTCTGACTTGTAATAAATTTTATTATTATTAATTGCTGTTGTTAATTTCATGATTAAATTACAAATAAATTATAATAGCAAAAAATTATAATTTATTTATGAAAGTTTTTCTTTAATTAACAACTTTAATTAACCTAACGAAACAAAATCTTACCATTTTTATCCAATTAATATCACTAAAAAATATAAAATACTTAAAAAATGAAATAAGAAGTAGTCTTTGTTTTCAACAAAAACTAGTTTAAAGTACAAAATAGTCTAATACTTCATAAAACGCAACTAATATTTTTAACTTTTTCTTTATGTTTTCACTGCATACTTTTGTTTACTGTGGATATTCTTCAAAAATGAATGGTTTCATATATCATAAACATAAGTCAAATTTTGGGACATTAATTAGTATACATTCAAAATGGGTACAAAATGATGTCCCGAAGAACTTCTTCAGGACACAGGGACATTATTTCTAAAACCGGTAATGTATCCAATTCCGGGACAAATGGCCTAGTATACATCATAATATGACAACATAATGTATCATAAATAAAATCTTACAAATTACAAAATCACATTTATAATACATGTTATAATGGATTTGGAGCAAAAATATCTATACAAAAATACTAATTAGCTCATTTTTATGAAAAAATCCTAAAATGTACAATTTTGGCAAAAACCACGAAATGTGCAATTTTGTGTAAAATAAAATTTTCTTTAAATTAATCTTGAGCACTTGATTTGGATTTATAGCTTATTTTTATAGGTTTTAGAATATGCCATAAAAAGACGCAATTGCACGAGAATCCGATCTTTATTAATTACTTTATTCTTTTTAATCATTATCGGATAGGCAGGCCTGCCTGAAAATCGAGATTTTCCAGGTAATGTCTTTATGTAATTATTATAAATCTACTTAATTAACCTTTAATCAGAAATAATTAGTCAAAATGTTCACAGATATCATGTCATGTGTAGGAGATTAAATTTTACTTTTACAAAATATTAATTAGTCAGGTCCTCTTATCTCATTTACCTATTAAGAACAAATTTAAATATGTGCCAAAGTGACAATTTTCCTTAATATTTAAATTTGAATAATTTAAAAACTACTTGTTCAAATTTTAATTTCAATACATCAAAATTCACAGAAAAATAAACCGAATATAATTCCGTAATTAAAATAGGGGATAGCCATTTGAAAAAAGAAAGTTTGTATCTCCACAGGACACCCTTAAGATGACATGAAAAAAATGAATTATGGAAAAATATTGGTTTTATAGTAACTTGAACATAGCGGAAAAAAAATCCCAAATTTTGCATTTTTACGGCTAAAAATGGGGGTGAGCACGCTTAAAAAATTACCCTGTATATATTAATAATAATCTTTGTGCTTTTACTTGCGTTTTAAACGTAGTATGACTAGTATGTTGTGTGAAACCAGCTATATGTAATATATAGTTGGTATACTTCAGTTTTGTTATAGATCAAATCAAAAGTGTATTAGTGATAGATTAAGTATTTTAAGTGTTTTTATAATTTTTAATTCAACTCGATTAAGTGTAGGTAAGCGGGGTTTATAAGTTTTAGAATCATTTACATCCACAACATCTGCTATTGTGCTAAAAACGAATTAAACTACCTTTCATTAGAAAAATGAGTCTACTACTGATAAAGTTCAGAATTTTTGAAGGATATGTTTTTTATTTAAAGTGAAAGGTCAAGTTTATGTATACTAATTTACTTTTATATGAGTATAAGGATATGATTGTGCTCTAAAAGTAAAAGGTTCTATTTGAAATTATTATGAATTAAATTAGAAGGATTTCCTTCATACTTTGCAAGTATAAGCATAGGTATGCTTATTTTTATGAATTCGGCCCATTAATTGTAATGCACATCTCTGATCGATTGTATACGTCATCAATAGGGCTGGGGACTTATAGCTCAAAAAAAACCTTAAAATATGCATGCATTTATGCTCTAAAAATGTATCAAATATGCTATAAAATTTACAAAATATGCTCTAAAATTATACAAAAATACTAAAATATTTTTTTTTTAAAACATTAATTTTACTGTAAAAACTCAAAATATTTAAAAATTGCATTGTATTATATATTATACTATGTATTATTATTTCTTCTTCTGTTATTTATGAAATAAAATTGTTTTTTTTTTTTTAATCTTTATTCTTTTTAAGCTTATATTTAAACAAATCAAATATCAAATAATACTTAGGTAATCTCTTCAGTTATTCTGGGAAAATTTTTCCGATACCTAGAAAATTCAAATTATAAATATTGAAAAATATATGAAATATGCACTTATTTTTTAAAATATAACCGAAATATGCATTTATGTATATCGAAAAAAGAGCTAAATGTACAAAATATGCAAATTAAATAAAAAACTGCATACAACTCCCGGTGTTATGAAACGCATTTTTATATTACTTAGCTATGTTTTGAATGATTTTTTGAAAAATATTACAACCAAAATATTACTCCTATAAGTCCCTAGCCCTAGTCATCAGTCATCAGCACCATCATATTCTACTGTCAAACTTTTGCAGACAACAAACGTGCTACGATGACTGGGCCATGATGATGGCGGCGGCGCCATGGAAGCAGAACGACATTTCCGGGTTGTCCGATGGATTGGCAGACCTCCTGGGGACTAGTGGAAACCACTAGAAGCGACGTCCCAGTAATTTCCCGGGCACACGAAATGAAGGCTCGGGATGAAAAAAGACGTGCGTACCAACCGAGAACTTGGCACTCCGCCGCGCTGGATATTACTAATATTGCATGGCGAGGTGTATCTCGTTGTACAGGGTGTCCCAAAAAGAACGCTTTTTTTGAAAAATCATTTTATTTTTCAAACATATATAACAAACTCTTGTTGACAGGCTGTAGTAATGCGGTCGAGAAAATTAGCAATAACCAAACTTCGCAGTTCTTTGAGGATGGTGATGAACGGTACCGCTCAACAGGATCACCGATTTTTCGTCGCCTTGTCGTGAAAATATTGACCTCACAGAACTATGGTTACAGCAGAATTGTGCTTAGGTGCAACCAAGGCCGGATTTACTAAAAATACGCCCCTAGGCTAATAAAAAAACAAATTTCCTACTTCATAGAACATCATTTATTCAATAAGAGCTGAGAGCCCCACTCCTTATTAATTTACCAATTTTAAGACTATATAAAAATGTAAAATGGATTAATTTAAAATTATTTTTAAGTCAACCTAAAAAATTAAGTCTTAAATTTTTGTTGAGTATTCTAGTAGATGGTAAATGAAATTTGTAGATAAGAATTATATCTAGGTATCTACAAAAAAAAAAAGAAATCACCTTCCAATGCTCAGCGCCCTCTCATGACGTGGTGCACCTAGGCTATAGCCTAGGTAGCCTAGTCCTAAATCCAGCCCTGGGTGCAACAGAAACCATTGGACTACTGGAAATATGTTGCATGGAATATTACACCGAATGTTCTCAACCACCACCACTTTACACAGCCTATTAACAATAGCCAGGGGAGGACATATTATTTTGTTGGAAAATAAAAATGTATATTTTTTTTTTTTAGCTAATTTAAAAAAAAAAACGTTCTTCTAGGGACGCCCTGTACTGTCACCAAGAAGAGGACGCGCTATCAAAGTTGCATCGAACCGACGCAACTTCGATAGACTTAGACACAAACTGCGCATGCCATAAGTAATCTTTTTTTTTTTTTCACGCCATAAGCCACAATTTTTTTTTTTTTACACAAAAATTAATTCAGTAACGCGTTCATAGCACTAATAGAGGAGCTCACGCCTGGACTAGTGTAGTCCACAATATTATTTAAAGTCAAAGCAATAAGTGATTGTATACGTATTATTTATAAACTGATATACATAATATTATTATGGAATACTCTTACAGAGAGCAACATGTAGAGCGTGTAATACAGTGGTCAATAGGTCAATATCAAGGTGAGTACAACGCGGTGTTCCTGCATCGTTCCAACAACTACTGTTACATTAGTGTTACAATTATATAGTACGTATAGCAGTGCTGAGCTGAAAATAAACACCAATACAGTGTACGTTGCACGGCTGTTCAGGCTGTTCACCGCGTACAGTACGATGTTTGCCGCACATAAATCGGCCACTGCTTTTTAACCGTTCGACTATAATTATTATATTTTTTTATGCATTGTCTAGTCCTGATCACCGACGGCACGTGCCGCTTCTGTACTGCGCGATACGGCGCGGCTACTATATTATGAGATTGGATCATTAATGTTATTTGCAGCATCATCTGCTGTCGTCGTCTATGCCGGGGACGTTATATTAATTAAGTAAAAAAAAAAAAAAAATCACCCGAGTTCCTATGTGTACACATATTATTATCATCATATGTTGTAATAATATTTAAAAAAAAGTTTCTATTGTATATTTATACATACATTAATATCTATTTGACAGCGAGTGCCTATACAAACGACGACGACGTGAACATGCAGTGAGTACCAGGAAAAATTTAACATAAATATAATAATAAATACGGGCTAATCGACACAAACCTAGATTAGACTAGACGTAATGAACGGATACAATTAACTCTAGTAAATTATCAAAATGTTAGGTAGGTAAAAATAAATAAATAACTTTAATGGCCTTCGAAAATAATTATCTACTATGTATATCTACCTAGCACCCGTAAGAACATAACTATAGTACGTGTTTTAACTAACAAAACAAAACAAAACACGAATTATGTTCACTATAGGTACTACTGTCGGGTATTACAATAATTTTGTATTTAAACTTAAAATCAATAACGTTAAATAGGTATACAATATGCACAGATTAACAACAGGTTTAACGTATAATATAATCTTATGTGCGATTTTTACGTGCGAGCAGTATTCATATACTACAACATTTCCACTTTCAAGGTTTCTCGTAGTGGTGGTAGGTAGCCGGTGTATAATATGCACATTTTTTAACGGGTGACAACTATTTTAATACCGGTTACGAACCTCTATCCAAACGAGTATGACCAGAACGGGTTCAAAATAATATATAGCCACTGCCACAGCGATCGGCTGTATTATATTATTTATTACGTTCTATTACGTTATTACAGTCTTGGATTACGAGCCAGCAGCACGCTCTCAATCTTATCAACATTCGCACGTTATCAAAATTTGCACGTAACACCTGTTGCCGGTCGACTTGCGTTTTTTTTTACACATTTTCGTTCAACAAGTAGGTGGTAGTGTTTATATTATTGTAATTTACCATAGTTGTTTCATTGTTAAAAATTCTTTCCGATAACCGATGATTACATAACCATTTCACAAACGGTTGTATTGATTTTAATCGTTCATTTTCACAGCGTTGCGTCCATATAGACACTGGCGAGAGAAACAAGCAATACGCTGATATCGACGAGTTTTGAATACGATAGGTACCTATATCACAATATTATATTCTATATCAGTGTTTCCCAAAGTGGGCGATATCGCCCCCCTCGGGGGCGTTAGAACCACCTAAGGGGGGCACCGGGCATTGAGGTTACGAGCTCGATTGAGGAGCATTATAAAAGTCGGCAGTGACTGTTTCAATATGAATATACATAATAATTATTTTGTATATTATTATTTATTATTATATTTCTCGTTATATACTTATAAATAGGTGTCATACTTAATAATAAATACATATATTTTATATGATTTATTACTTTTTATCTGACCGGAATTATCGCAATGATGCTGATAGAGCTTTATTTGACTTTAAAAATATATGAACTAAAAAAAGGTACCTACCTAATTAAAAAAATTTAATTTAAGGGGAGTGGCGGTGGGAGATTTTAAACATTAAAAGGGGCGTTGCTTAAAAAAAAGTTTGGGTAACACTGTTCTATATAATACGAATTCATATATGTACCTATAATAATAAATTTTTCTGCGCTTAAAAGTATATAAAAATACGATGACCTATCCTGGGGCGGAAAACGAACACGAAATTCAGTCAGAAAAAATAATTTCATTCAGGCCCTAATCACATAATATAATAATTAAACAAAAATGCATGTATTTATATTATTTATCCATTATAAGCGATAAGTGAAATATACAATACGTATCTTTAATACAATAATTTTATCTAGACTAATTTAACTTTTTTTAAAAACCTTTTTTTTTTGTTAACATAACATAAAGTCGTATATACGTAAATTCTTCTTTTTTTTTTTAATTCAAATTTTATACTCGTAAAGCATTGACGGAAATAATATGCTGAATTTTAGAAAAAGAAAATTTGTACCGGAATAAGAGCCAGAATCATTTTATAGGTTTTGATCAAAAAAAAATATATATATATATTTTACAAATACACAATAAAATTTGTCCGAACTTTTTTTCGAAATTTTCGAAAAAATTTCTTTTCAGTCAAATCCTCGTAAAATGTTTAATTATTTGTCCGTAAGCAAATTTTATTGTACCAAAATATTTGCAATGAAATTCTCCCCATGAGTATCTACCGAGTTTCAAAAAGATCAGTTGAACCAATTTTCTTTTATGTACGTTAATAAAGTGTGTAATTTTAATTTTTAGGTAAAACTAATGAATTTTATTAAAATTCTAACTTCAACCGGTTATAGAGAAAAAAGTTGACTTACGATTTTCGAGATTTTTTTAGACATTTTCAAGTTTTAATATCAAGAATTACAAAATTTTACGAAATAAATACTTAAAAAAAACAAGAAATTTTCAATATTTTCAAAATGGTATACTTAACTCAAAATTGATCAAATTTTTCTTAGTAGTCGGTGAAAATTTCAAGTTTCTAGCTACATTATTTTTGAAGTTGTTAAAAAAAAAAAAATTAATACCTACTATGAAAATTTCGGTATAGCATATTTTGCCATTTTTTTTGACAGATTTTCCGCGTTTTCAAAAAAAACTATTAAGAAATTTGTAAAATGACCTCTTAAAAGTACCAGCTAAGTGTGATTGGATCTATAAAGTTTCTATACGAAAAAGTGTTTACAAAAGAAGAAAAAAATAAATAAATAAACATCATTGTAAAAACAAAAGCTTCTTTGCTTCCTTCAAAATCTAAAAACACGTGAACCGTACTGAATAATAATGATTACAAATCGTGTACTGCATGTCCTGGACTGGACATTATTATTTATTCAAATAAAACGAATCTACAACGTTCCTTTGGACTTGGTGAATGTTTACTTTTTTCGGATATTAATTTGTTACAAATTGTTTTATTGTTATCACGTTCTTAATATGTACCGACTATTAACTAATTAGTAACGAATACATTGAGTGGGGGATGACATGCAGGTCGAGGGAGAGACTTGCGAATATTCGTTTATTGTTTTAACCATAGTTGACAGTTTGAATCAATTAGCCGTGGGCAAAGTTTTTATTGATTAGTAAAAATAGCGTTTCATTCGAGTGCTCGCTCCTTTATTATTTAATTACTATTATTCAGCTGATTAAATTTAATTGACGAATTAATAATCATATTCAATAACTGTTCATTTACCGTTTAAATCGTTTATCATCATCGTATTGTATGAGCTAACAACAAAATATCGATTTATCGTGACACATTATTACATAATTATTAAACGTATGGAGAGAAGCGCTTCGAGTATTTCATTTATAGAGACGCAAGAACCGGCGAATATCGAGTATACATTTTATTTCTATTACGAATAGTATCTAATAAACAACTGATTTTTTTTTTTGCTAATTATCTATTATCGTTACTAACTGTTAATTTTCAAAATAGAACTGTGCTGGTAAACTATAGTGAATGGTAACATAAAAAATATAATTTTCGTTGAGTAGTTTAGCTGCATCTTCATAAAGTAACTATACACTCATATATTTTAATTATTGTATTTTTTTAAATTTTAACTAATGATCAAGAAAATTTTAAACGTTATGTATAAACGTTCCATATTATTTTGTACTGTAAAAATCTGGAATCTAATCTATCCTTAGACAGCATGTTATTCAATATTTTTCTAAATAATTTACAGTTTTGTAAAAATATACAAATTAATTTTTTTTTTTTTTGACATAAAAATTGGTACTATACTGTAATTGATATGCACCAACATCATTTATTAAGGCTAGAAATTCGTAAGAATAGTATATTTTTGAATTTTTGTCAAGTAAGGTATAATATAATTTCTATGCGTTTCAAGTACAAAAGGTCGCTGTTCATTTTTTACATATTATATATTCTATAATTTTTCTATTTAAAGTGAATATATTTCCTTACTTTTAGTGTATATTTTAAGTAACACATAATATGATGTAGAAAAATAATTAATTTTTGGCTTGAGAATGTATATTATATCTACCTACAAAATTTAATTAAATATGTGTAGTCTTTTTAAGCATCTAATCAATAACTAAATAGTTAGCAATTTTTATTTTATCTTCTAAGAAATTCTTCAATGTATTTTGTATTTATTTACCTACATTAAAAAAAAAAATCATTACATCCATGTTGTTAGGAAAAACCCGTGTTTTCGATGCTTTTAAAATTTTTTAAATTAAACTATGAACATTTGAGCTTTTACGTAGTTTATTTTAAAAAAAGCGTGAACTTCGCTCGACGGGGTGTTCTTCGCACGTCGAGTGGGATTTTCTTGACGGGCGTGTATTAAATTTTTTAAGAAACGATAAATCATTTCAAGTAGGATTCTGAACGAAGGAAGTTAATAATATAAGAAAAAAAAAAATGTAAAATATTCGGAGTGCCGGGCTGGAATCAAACCCAGGTAATGCCGCGTGATAGGCCAGTTGCCTTACCATTACGCCACAAAACATTACTTGACCTTGTAGCGGAAATAGTTGGTATTTAGTATAATAACCGAAAATATTAAATTTTTAAAATAGAATAAAATAGTTAGAAAACTATCGTTGCACGTGGATTTTAATTCACACCATTGTATTCAGTGTCAAAAAATACACAAGATGCAATAAAACATTATCAAATTAACGATTTATAACACGTCTATAGATACCTATTTCGTAATAACTTTCTATATTTTCTCCGATTTTTTTCCAATCAAACCCTTGGAAAATGTTTAATTATTCGTCCGTAAGAAATTTTATTGCACCAAAATATTCGCAATGAAATTCTCTATCTAGGCGCCAAATTTCAAAACAATCGGTTTGGCCAATTTTCTTATATGTACGTTAAAGTGTGTAATTTTAAGTAAAACTAACGAATTTCGTCGAAATTCTAAATTCAAACGGTTATAGAGAAAAAAAACTTGATTTATGATTTTCGAGATTCTTTCAGGTCAATTAGATATATATGTCAGTGAAATCATATTAAATTTTCAAGTCTTAATATCAAAAATCAAATATTTTATTACGTAAAAACTAACAAAAAATTAAAAATTTCCAAAATTTTCAAAATGCTGTACTTAACAAATATTTGATCAATTTTTTTTCAAATTTTTATGAAATGTTCTCATGACCCTTTTTAGTAGTTGGTGAAAGTTTCAAGTTTCTAGCTACATTATTTTTTAAGTTATGTTAAAAAACAATTTTAAATTTTATGAAAATTCCGGTAATGCCATTTTTTGTAATTTCAAGTAAATCATAGCATTTTTAGGCTAACAATATAAGCCAACTATTAAAGGTGTAAAGAGAAATTTAAAACAAATTATAGAGATTATCCTATTTAACACATTGTTTAAACAATTATTTGACTAAAAATTATACAGTTGACAGTCATTAAGCATACTATTTATGTTATAAAAATAAAATACACTTATCTTTGCCTACTACAGAAGAATTGTGTTAAATAATCAGTAGTTGTGTCAAACTAATTACTAGTAGTAATTTTATCAAGTTGGTATGTAATGATAATAAAATGGGAATTCAGTATTTTTGAACAATAATAGTATATATATAGTTAAATGTATTCATTATTATTGTACTGAAAATTATATTTTATAATCTTATACCAACAAATTATGTAACTCAAACAAACTTAATTGCTACACAAATTTAAAATTTGTTTAGTGACACATAAAATAACAACAAATTAACAATATTCTAATTTATAATTAGGTTTAATGATAAAAAATAAATATTTTATATAATAAAACTTGTACTATTTTTTTAATTTATGTTAGATGCAATGATAAAAGTACTTTTTTTTTTTTTAAATAACTTTAGAAAATAGTAATAGCACATGGATAAATGTATTCTTTATTATTGTAATGGTATTTTATAATCTTTTACCATACTAATTATATAATGTTAAATAAAATAATTACTACACCAATTCGAAATGGAATAGTTGCATATAAAATGACAAAAAATAAATAATGTTCTAACTCATAATTATAATTTATGAAATGATGGAAAATAAATATTTTATACAATAATACTTATA
Organism: Stegophylla sp. TES_Ste_2020; assembly: GCA_025469315.1. Classification (NCBI taxonomy): domain Eukaryota; kingdom Metazoa; phylum Arthropoda; class Insecta; order Hemiptera; family Aphididae; genus Stegophylla; species Stegophylla sp. TES_Ste_2020. The sequence continues at coordinate 10,717 of JAIPRM010008478.1, forward strand.
TATTATTTTATAATTAAATTATCATTTTTATTCACATAACTGAATCAATTAGTATTAACTATTATTAACAGCAAAAAGTAAGTCGAGATGTAGAAATAAATTCTTGATGACACATATTATAATTACGCCCTTTGGAAATTAACACTTTTTGGAAAAAGCAGTTGTCGGTTCTAAACAAAAATGTTATGAATAACATGCAGTTTTTGTTGTCCTGTCCATAAATCTATAAATATAATGTTATCAATTATGTTACAAATGTAAAGATAACAACATTAAAAACTTCCAGTAATTATATTGTAAATACTGTACATAAAACAATCATGGGATTTAAAAAAATAAATAAATATTACATTATTTATACATATATTTTTTTTTAGAGTCGATGAAAATACATATCTAAAACACAAACAAATGAAAGTGTACAGTTTAGAGACCAATTCTATAGTAGAAAGAAAATGGTAAGTTAATAAATAAAATATCTTATACAGATTGTGGTTTAAAATTTTTTGTTAAAATTTCTTCGTATTAAACTATTTTTAAATTTTTTTTTTAGGTTTTTGGATCTGTTAACCTGTATGTTTGGTATAGGCTCCTGGATACTGGTCAATAGTATGTACACGCAATTGCCATTGCTTGTACAAAAAGCACCAGAAGGATGGAATTTACCATCATACTTATCAATCGCAATACAATGTGGTAATCTGGGTCCATTATTGTACAGCGTTTGGCGTAAAAAATTTGGGAATCAATACGATAGACCACTGACTATTTTCGTGCTAATAATGGGTGTAATATCTATGTTCTTAACCGCAATGTTCTACGACATTTCATTCCTGAGTTTTGGTCAGCCACACAGTATAGTATTATGTGTACTTACATTTGCCATAGCATTAGTAGGTTGCACTAGTTCTGTGTTATTCATACCGTCTTTGAGTCATTATTCGGATATATATTTGGTCACATACATGGTCGGAGAAGGAATCAGTGGTCTTATACCAAGTATCATCGCTATTATCCAAGGTGTGGGTTTCACTACTTGCCATACAGTGGAAAAAAATGGAAGAAACGTTACAGAGAAATCAGTGACAAATGCACATTTTTCAAGTGGAATATTTTTTTCTATAATCGGAACAATAATGTTTATGAGTACAGTATCGTATCTTTGCCTTGAATATTTACCAACTTGTAAAAAAGAAAAAATTCTAATAAAGCCGGATAATATCAAAGTTCATAATCATAAGTCTAAAGTGAATCGACGATTGAACATTTTATTACTAACTATATTAGGTGTAATAGTATTTTTTTCCAATGGATTACTGCCTAGTATTCAATCGTATTCTTGTTTACCATATGGATATATGGCATACCATTTGACCACAAATTTATCTAATATCGCGAACCCTATAGCTTGCTTTGTAGCATTTTATACAAATCGGACATCTAAACATGTGATATATACGTTATGTTGTATTTGCATTGTATCTACAATGTATATGCTGATGACTGCCTTTACAAGTCCATTGCCACCTTTGCAAAATTCAACAACTGGAGTGATCTTAATAGTAAGTAGAAATAAATAAACATACATAATTATGGATTAAATAGGTTCTTTGTCACAACTACCATAATATCTTACACTATTCTCTACCCATAAAGTTATTTTATTTATAATTTTCCTATTTTTTTCATATTTTTGTAGGGTTCTTATAATAATTTTTTATGAAATACCACTAACTTATCAAATAAGCATAGGTAATTTCTATTCTATTTTTTAATTCTTAAAAGGATGCCACATACATATTTGTTGCCTTTTGATTTATAAAATATAATATTATAGTTAATTTTAGAATAAGTTTAATCAACATTAAATGTATTGAAATAAACATAAACAGGGCTCAAGTGTTTTTTCATAATTTAATTTTGAAATAGTTACACAAATTAAAAAAAAAAAATAAAAAATATTTAACTACTTATAACTCCTTTTGAAAAAAAAAAAGAAACACTATAACTTTAACTAAATAGTAAAAAAAAAAAATGCAGATTTCTTAAATTGTACACGTTGCACATATATGCTAACCTAATCTAATGCAAAAAAATGTTTATTATCATCACGGCACCTGGCAATCAAGATAATAAAGATACCTGTTTTATTTTCATTAATAAAATAATGAAGTTCATATGTAAACTAATCTGTTCTCAGAAAATTTTCGTAATTTAAGGTATTATTAAATATTATTGTGTTCAAAATTTTAATATTTAAATTACCTGATCACTGTGGTCATCTTGACTTAAATGAACTTTATTACCATTGTAATTTGTGATTTTTTTTTTATTATTATGTATTTTTTGATTCTGAAATTAAGGGTGTAAATCAATTTTCGTGGAAATCATTAGCTTTGTTGAGGATAGGGTAATTTAAAGTTTATCTGTTTTATGTATTGTATGTTTGATCTACAAATATGTAGATAGTATACATACATGAAAACATAGTTTTATGCTATTTCAACCCTTTGAAAAAATATGAATTTAAGTAATATTTTCCTATCTCACTCTTATAGGTTCTAGTTTATATTACTTAGGAATAGTATGGTTTTTTTTTTAAGTAAATTTATTAATAAATTTGTTCAGTAGTTCTAAAGATTACCTCTTAAATAAAATAATTTTACCATTTTAGAATATTAGTAGAAAGTAGTAAATTAATAAAGAAGTACAAGCAATAAGTAGTTCTTATTTTATTAATAGTTTAGATAATATATTACTAGTAATAATAAAATAAAACTAATACAATTAGGTAACATAGGAAGATTTTTTTTTTCATCATAATTATTTTGAAAAATAATAAATTATAACTTTATCATATGTTTAGATTAAATCAGATACATTAAAAAACAACTGAAATTTGACTTAATTATATTTTCTACAATAGGTTTTTATGTGGGTTTTATACACTGGATGCGCTTCTTATGTCAAATTGTCAATAGCAGCTGTACTACGCAATGCGGGTAACAAAGGGCTATTTCACTATGGATGCATCACTCAAATTGGATCAACAATGGGAGCATTAGTCGGATTTTACTTAATTAACATGGTTCAATTGTTGCAATCGTATGAACCTTGTAAAGGCCTTTAGTTTAATAATAGTTTAATGAATGTTCCTTAAACAAATATTTTTATTTATCTAGTTTAGTTTTTTTTTTTTTTTTTTTTTTTTTTTACTATGAAAATGTATATTAGTTAAATAAATGTACAGAAATAATATACATACATGAGACTAATTAATCACGAGATGCTGCAGCTTGTTCGTTTAAATTATTTGTTATTCTAGACATTGATAATAATACTTGAGGTACGTCCACTTCGAATTCTTGTCCTCTGGTAAGATTAATGAGTTCCTACCAACATATTACGGACGTTTGTAAAATAAAATTACCTTAAGAACAACGTTAGATTTACTAAGCATACAGTGTTAAGTCTTATAGCCATGTTTCTCCTATCAATATGATCTGCTTGTCGTCTCTGTTGCACCCGATCCATGAGTGCTCTCATCTAAAAGAAAATTATTATTGACTTGATAATTTTTGAACAAAATGAAATTAAAAATATTCATTTAATATTCAACAGTTGTAAAAAAGACACTTTAAGTAAGTATCTAAAAACTGATAATAAGGAATATTTTTATAATCAGACAATATTGCTATTAACCAAGACTATACCCAACAAGATTACCTATTTCATTAGAATATACAGGGTGTCTCAATACAATTTGACAAATGTAATAACTTTTGTTCTATTTTTTTTTTTTTTTTGAAAATTATTACTACAGCATTACGCTACACAACAATAACATATAACTCTTTTTTTTTTTTTTTAGAACCCCCAAATTTTCAAATTTGAAATTTTATTCTAAAGATTTTCGAAAAAATTATAAAATAGTTATTTTATGAATCTGATATTTACAAAAATTTAAATCTCTTATAAAGGTTGATCCATTAATTTTTTATGCATTTTTTAAATTTTCGAATAATTTAATAATATTGTGAAATAAGTCATAATTATTACCATTATTTTATGCCGTATTTGACCAAATTATTAAATTATTCATAAACTTAAAAAAATCTTAGAAAACGAACGGATTAACCTTTATCAGAGATTTAAACACAAATATTTTTCTAAAATTCCAAATTTGGGTCCTAAAAAACAAAAAATGTATGTATTATTGTGGTGGCGCAATGCTGTAGTAATAATTTTTAGAAAAAAAAAAAAAGTTAAAAATTATTAATAGAACAAAAATTATTGCACTTGTCAAATTCATCTGGACACCCTGTATATAGTATATAAATCTTCTTTACTGGGTACTTTTTACCTATTTTAACCTTCATGTATATTACAAATATGTTATAATTGCATGTGCCTTTTGCGCACTCGGCTCGGGAATTACAGACTGGTGTTAATAAAGGGCAGGCTAAGAGAGCATGGCTACACATTATTACGGTCCTTTTTTTTTCCTATCATGTTAGCTTGTCACCGAGTCCGTCTCAACATACGGAGGCAATGCGAGGAGTGTATGTCCAGTTACTTATATATATTATTAATCATAATTTATTAATATTATGTGTTAAAATGATTAAATTTCAGGGTGGCTTTTCAAAACAAATAAAGGCTTGTGTTTGATATAAATATGTTCAAGGTAAGGAGAAGAGTATTGTTGCTAAACGAACGAAGCGTATTTAATATCCTTATCTACATTAGTATTACAGATGATCTTTAAACATCTTTAACTTCCAAACTTAGTAAGAATAGATATTATTTTTACACAATATATATATATATATATATATATATGTATTCGTATGACGTTATTAACACACATTAACAATAAAATAATAATAATACAATACAGTCACATATATACTAAAATAACTCTAGGTGGGTACTGGGTAACATATAATAGACTAGGGCGGTTATATTTTGATATCTAATTTTTCAAGCCAATTAATACCATCCCTGGTAACTTTATTCAGCTCTACCAGTCCCCCAGGGAATGCTCTGATGGGGCAATCCTCCACTATGTGTCTTGCGGTTTGGGTAAGATGTCCACAGTCACATTGTGGAGTGGGACTTAT
>JAIPRM010008479.1:0-15836 GCA_025469315.1 Stegophylla sp. TES_Ste_2020
TAAAAAAATCGTTAAAATTTGTTACCCTCCAAATTTTGCCGCTCTAGGCACGGGCCTATAAGGCCATATGTCTAAATACGCCTCTGTTGCAATCTAGGTAAAGTATTTCATTGCAATTTTTTTTATTGATTTTTTTCTTTTTTTATTAGATATAGAAAAAAAAAAAAAAAAAAAGGAAAATAATGTATAGAAAAAAACGCCAGTCACTACGGATATTCTTTGTTCTTTGGTTCAGATACTCTTTGGTGAGTATGTTGAAAATGGACAATTATTTTCTCCTTTTCTTTATATTATTAATTTTCTTCCCTAAGAATCGTCTTATTGAAGAAATGAATTATCGTTTCTTTAACATTTTACTCACTGACCAAGAGTATATGAACCTAGGAACGAAAAATTTCCGTATTGTGAAATACCTATGTCTGGCTCATTTTTAAATATGAATTATGTAATGGGTAACATCTGGGTGTGATTTCGGGTCTATAAAAATACTGATCAAACCTTTAGGATAAGTATAACTGCAAGAAAACATTTTTAGAGAAAGAGAAAAAAAAGTAATGTAATATAAAGTAAATCAAAGATAAGTAAATTATAGACAAGAATACCGGACATACTTTGTACAACCGGCATTCTACGTTCCTCGGTCAGATAAATTTGGTGAGTGTGTAAAATTCTAAAGAAATTCTAAATAGTTTTTTCAATAAGACGATTCTGAATGAAAGAAGTTAATAATATAAAGATCAATAATGGTCGTCATTTTCAACACACTTAACAAAAGTATCTGACCTTATGAGCGAAGGATATCCGTGGTGCGCAGTGTCCGGCTGGGTTATCTATACTCTACATCTTTTCTTTGCTTCACTTTACTTTACTTTACCAGTTACCGTTTTTATCTTATAAATAAAGGAAAAGAAAAAAAAAAATAATGAGAAAAAGTAAAGCAAAGTATAGCGAAATAAAGCAAAGAAATGTAAAGTACAGGCAAGAAAGCCGAACATACTTCTCACCACAGATATTTTTCGCTCTTCGGGTTAGATACATTTGGTGGGTTTGTGGGGGCTTAAAGAAACGCTATCAGGCGCTATTGTTATGCGTGTTGAAAATGATACCGTTATTGATCTTTATATTATTAACTTCTTTAGTTTAGAATCGACTTAGGGTGGCCGCACACGAGCAACTTTTTGTTGCGCAACTGTTTTGTCTTTTCCACAAATTCCACAAAGTCAAATGTAGTCTCGCACACGAAACAACGCAACAGCGACGCAACTTTTTAATTGCTCGACCCGCCGACAAAACGGCGACGAAACTGTCTCCGTGTAGTTTCCTCTTCTATAGTTTGGTGAAGCAACTAGACGGCGATAAAGACAAAATAGTTGAGCGACAAAAAATTTCTCGTGTGCAGCCGCCCTAAGTGGATTCTGAACGAAAAAAGTTAATAATATAAAGATCAATAACGGTATCATTTTCAACACACATACCAATAGCGTCTAACCCGAAGATCGAAGAATATCCATTGTGCGAAGTATGTCCGACTTTATTTTATTTTACTTTACTTTTTTTTTTTTTTTATCTAATAAATAAAGGAAAAAATATTTAATGAGGAAAAAAATGTTGGAAAAATGTTGAAATTTTTTTTTCACATTTTCAAAATTTTCTTGCGTCAAAATCTTTCTTATATTATTGTCTATTTAAATTTTCATAAAGCTTGGATCAAAAAATGGATAGTTTCTAAATCTTTTTTGTCAATTTTTGGGTAGTTTTCATAAAAAAAAAAAAAAAAAAAAATTGAAGAATTAAGAAATTCTAAAAAGGACCTCTAAAAGTAACAACTAGAAGCGAACCCGGTTACAAAAAGTTACTGATCGAGACTTTTGGACAAGTAGATCCATACAAAAAAGTGTTCACAGAAAAAAATAATTGAACATCATTATAAAAACACTTTGCACTTCGTTCAAAATCTAAAAATAAATAAATAAACATCATTGTAAAAAAACTAGCTTCTTCACTTTGTTCAAAATCTATAATGAAGGAAAAAATAATTATGTAAATATCGTTGTAAAATCATAATGTTCCTCATTTCACTCAAAATCTAAATTATAAATGCATTTAAATAAAGTAAAGTCTTTATAAGAATACCAAACATACTTCACACCATGGGTATTCTGCGTTCCTTGGGTCAGATACTTTTGGTGGGAGTAAAAAATTCTTAAGAAACAATCATTAATTTCTTCAATATTACGATTTTTACAGAAGGAATATAGTAATATGTAGAACAATCAAACCTTTGTAAAATGTTTAATTCTATGTTCTCTCAAAATTTTATTACACTAAAATATTTGCAATAAAATTCTCTATGTAGGCACCAAGTGTCAAAAAAATTGGTCTGGCCAATTTTGTTTTATGTACACTGTATGTAAGTGTGTAATTTTAGATTATACTTACGAATTTCGTCGAAATTCTAACTTCAAACGGTTATAAAAAAAAAAATTAGATTAATGATTTTTGTGATTTTTCCAGGTCAATTAGACATTTTTATCAGTGAAATTATATAAAATTTTCAAGTCTTAATATCAAAAATCAAAAATGTTATTACATAAAAACTAACAAAAAATGAGAAATTATCAAAATTATTAAAATGCTGTACTTAAACAAAATTGATCAAATTTTTTTAAAAAAATTTTATGAGATATTTTCATGACCATTTTTAGTAGTTGGTGAAAGTTTCAAGTCTACACTTACTATATTTTAGAATTTATGTCAAAAAGCAATTTTCATTTTTACGTGAATTCCGTTAATAGCATATTTTGCCGTTTTTTGTCAATTTTTTGTCAGATTTTCCGTGTTTTTGAAAAAAAGAAATTTGAAAAATTATTTCTTTAAAGTACCGTCTGGGTGTGATTTTGGATCTCTAAAGTCACTGTCGAAATTTTTTGATGAGTACTTCTATAGAAAAAAGTGTATACAGAAGAAGAAAAAAAAATAATCATCAATGTACAAACATAAGCTTCTTCACTTCGTTCAGATTCTAAACATTTATATCCAATGTTTGCAAATTGTATAAATAATTATTTTAAGTTATAACCTATTGTAGCCTAATCGGCCAATCGTCGAAATTGCGCCTTTGGTATAATTTCGCCCTTGGCAAATGCCTTCTTGTCAGCTCCTAGCTATAGCCCTGGAAATATATTGAGATACCTGGTGTAATATTATTGATTCTTGTTTCGTTAAATATAATATTGGCGAAAAAAACATTAATTTGACAACATATTGAAATTTCAGTCAAAGAGAAAACTTTGTATTTATTATTTTATAAATATAATACATAAACTATAAATTGATTGAAAAAAATAATAATAATAAAGGAAAATACGTTTTCATGGTAATATTTCAAAAACAGGTTATGCTTTAGCATAATCGAAAGTTTCTCTATTCTACTCAGCTCAATCGACAATCGACAAATCCGTTTGAACTTTTATAGAAAAAAAAAAAATATTCAACACCGCTCTTTATAATAATTTCAAAGTGATTCTTAGCATAAATATGTTCGTGTTTGTGTTACTGACTCTACTTTGAAATTCATATTTGAAGTACACAGATTTTTCATTTTTTCCTTTTCAGTTTGACCTAATTGTTTTTAGTTTTTTCTTATTGCTTTCTGGCTATTAAAATAACAAACTGAGCCATTAAAAACTTTTGTAATTTTTTACACTAATTTGTTCAGTCACATTTGTTCTGGGATCAATAGTGGCTACATTTACAAAATTAAGAGCATGGCATAATGGTACATTGTTGTTCATAATTATTTGGAAAAATACTGAAAAACCGCTTATAATGATTTTAATATACCTAGTACCTACACTTCAATTGTTGATATTACCAGTATGTATAAATATTTTTACCCACAGATTTTTTTTTTTTGTTAAAAGGCAAATTACAATTCTGGTCATAAGAAATTAATAAAAATCAAAAAACCGTGCATATGTTTGCATCATGGGTATTCATAGCTTTTCATAACATAGGTATTATTTCCTCAATAAAGCGATCTGTGGAGTTTTAATTTATTATACAGAACAGTGATTGTCAGTTTTATTTTAAGTTTGTTTTACAGTGTAATGACAAAATAATATCTATGTCCATTTACTATTCTTGAGAATTATCAAACTTGTAAAATTTGAAATTTAAATTGCTTAGAATATTCATTTTTGTATCTTTTTACTGTCGAATTAAAAATTATAAGTTTTATGAGGTTTTGATGGTAAAAAAACGTTATTTTCGAGAAAAGATTGGCTTTATACATATTCTAACTTTAAAAAAAATAAAACTGATAATGATCTTAGAAGAAAAATTCAAGGCCATTTATTTATTTATTTATTTATTTATTTACATGTATTTAAATTTATTTACATTTATGTATATGATTCATATATATATGAGTGAATTAGTATTACATTTACACTTAACCATAGGCGTAATTTCGTAAAATTTCAGTGGGTGCAAAATGTAGTTGGCAGCAGGCAGGACTGATAGTAGAAATTTTTACACATTGGTAAAATTCTATTTTTTATATAAATTTTAAAAACTTACAAAACTACGAATGAGAATTAAAATTCAAAAACAATTTTTTTTGTATACCTATTTTAATATTAATATTTATGCCAAATCTAAGTGACGTGTGACGCCTGGATACAATACGATTACCTTCTTTTAAATTTGTTAATAACTTTTCTTTATCAATAAAATCTGTTTCAATTTCTAATAAAGCTAAATAACTCAGACTTTTTAACCCATTATTGTTTTAATATATGTTTTTTCAGTGTTTGCTTCGTTCCTTTTAAAAACAAACTCGTACCGTTCCTTTTTTTTCATCTATGTTGTTCCTTTAGAAAATCAATGAGTTCCTATATTTGCTCCAAATTGCAATAAAAAAAAAAAAAAAGGAGAAGAAAACTCATATCACTACAGCAGAGCAATGACAGAAAACCGATGCAATATTATCATTCCGTTTATAATATAAATGTCAATTTTATATTACAATATTATGTACATATTACATAGACATTAAATACCTAAGTGTAATATTAATATATATGATTTTATAGTAACGTTCGGCTTCAGATCTTTAGATTTGTACATGGTAATTTGGCACTCATTGATTTTCATATTAGGTATAATGTAATTTATTTTTAGATTTTTTTTTCATTGTTATTTATTGTTTTTAATAGATCAAAACGTAAAAGAAAAGGAACGGAAAATTTTAACTCTTTTTCCTGAATAATAGGATTTTGTCCTATTATGCTTGGCGTTATCTAACATTCACGATTCAAGTACATTAATCAAATTTTAATTGTATCATAATATTTTGCTGGTGCAAAAGTATATCTTTGCACCCACTACATAATTACAGGGGGTGCAAGTGCACCGTCGTGCACCCCCGTAATTACGCTTATGCTCGAAACAATAATATTTTTGATTGGTATGTGACTACCCTTTCGCCCTAGGGGGTTAATACTTTACACACTTTTAATTTAAAACCTATATACATATAAAACTCATGCCATAATATGTCAATTCACAGGCCCTATTTTGGCTATAATCAATTATAATATTTATATAACGAATTAATTATATAAAAACATTATTGTATTTATTTGATGTAATTTTTGTTATCAAATTTCATTTATCATGTACTTGTTAATTTTAAGAATGTAATATTTGTTATGTACCTGTTATGTTTATGAAATCCGAATTAGAACTCTTGAGTCCCCCCCCCCACACGAGTCCTCTCAGTGGAGTCCAGCAGTCATATGCATGTGAAATTAAATTAAATAAATAAAAATAATGCCCTTCAATTAACTATTGCTTAAAAACACTATTATAATAGTTGTTTTAATATTATTATCAAACAAAATCGAATATCGGGCTATAATGTTTTATAATACTTTACACGCATTGTATTGTATGTTGATAAAGCATTTAAAGTATGCAATAACAACAAGGATATAATTTAAAATTTCCATAAAGAATGTCCGAATCGTTTGTGTACAGTCAAACTCGTCGTAAACAAAATTCAATATTATGGGGAATTTCGATTACAACACATTGAATATCATTGGGTTTACAGTGAAAACGCCGTTTCATTTTTAGTATTTTCAATTTATCAAAAATAAGCTCTCATAATAATATTGAATTATACGAATCTTATCATAATATTTTGAATTTTCTATATTCATTTTTCTAGATCGTCTATAGGATTCGATCAGAAATAAGTGGACGAAAAATCAAAAGTATTTATAGGAGCAAAAAAAAATTGACTCAAATCGATAAGTGCACGAAAATAACGACGAATTGGATTGAAAGTAAATTTTGAACGATTACATTTGTGTATTTTGGCGAACACACGAAAGATAGATTTAACAATAAATTATTTAAATATTATTAAATTTTAAAAAAATTATTAAATATTTTCCGAAATGCCTACTCTTAACCGAAACACGTGTGAATATTATTATTATTATTATTATTATTTCAAACCCATTAACAAAAAAACTCGTTCTGTGTCGGTTTAAAGAGGTCTATCCGGTGAACCGATTGGCCTTTCAGAGGTCACACAAACGAGCTCAATTGATCGTAATTCATCACGTCTTAGCGAGATCCACAATATTATTATTATTATTATTTCGTTTTCCTGCGTACCGCCGCCGTCGTCGTATTTATTTCGCTCGTCACTCCTCGACAAAACATCATGGAAGGCGACGAACAGGCTACTGCACCGTTTCACGTCGGTTCCAGCGAATCGTCAGGAAATGTGTCTAACGACAGTTCCTACGCGGAAAACTTCACGGGAGAACCGGCCGAATACGAACCACAGGTAAGTGACTCTGTGGCGTATTTGAGGGGAGGGCGATGGATGGATTGGCCCCCCCCTCCTTGGGGTTTTTTTTCATCGAGATGTAATATTATACATTTATAATAATATTTTAGTAAGATAAAATATTACGAATATTTATTTATTATTGAAATAATGAAATAACGGATTTTGTATTTGATTGTTTTTTAAGGGGGGGGGACAAAATTATACCTTTGCCCTCTCTATTAATTCTTTGGGAATGCAACTGCCCCATCGTGCACCCCTCAATTGCCGCCTATGATCGTCGAGAAAACCATAAAGCACCAAACCAGCTACAAATTAAACACGCAGTATGTCTGTCGTTTTATCGTCATGATAAATTATTCGAAAAACACGTAGGCACGCCAGAATTATATTATTGTATAAAAAATTAAAATTTTTGATTAATTTCAGCGAATTTTCGGGGTGGGGGGGAGACGTGTTAAGTAAATTATATCCCACAAAAACCTCATCACAGAATACTAAGTATTTCTAGATCAGTGGTTCCCAAACTTTTTTTATTCTATTCCTTCTTATAATTTTTAAAAAATCACCATTCCTCTTGTGAACTTCCGAAAATCTTATACCCTTAAATTAGAGTTTTGACTTATTTTTTTTGCTGGCCTTACTAATAAATTATAGAAAATAACTTTATATAATTATACGTACATTTATACAACTGTTGAATTTTTATTTTCATTATTTTGTAATTTAGATATAAAACAACTAACTAATTCATAATATTAAACGTATGAACAAATCATTGAATATAAAAGCAGAAACAATAACATAAACTGGTAAATATTAATTAAATAATTTAATTAGATTTAAAATTAATTCCCCAGTTAAAGGGAATTTCCCACCGGTTAAGAACCTCTGTTCTGGATCAATGTTAACATTGAATTCGCGTTTTGAAAAATATTTCGAATTCCGATTGAATGTATTTTGATCCAATGTTTTATAACGTATATTATATTATGAGGAGAAAATATATTCAAAATATTATATGAAACATGAAAATCTCAAGAATAAATTTCCAGCAGCATTTCCTCCGTTTTATATGCGGTTTTCTTTATTATTCGGTCGTCTATGCGTTGTTCCCGCCACGTTGGTAACCGTTATTTTCAACAGCCTTCATGGTCAATAAAATTATATCGCCTCCGACGACCGCATATTATAATAATATTATAATAATATGTATATTTACACGCAGGGAATCTCACACAGATATATGAAAATTTCACATTTAAAGTACACACGTAACGTTTGTCATATTATCTTTTATAATGCACTCCGTATATTATAATATATATTTTTTATATCATATTATAATTAAATTTAATACACTAGGCGATACTATGACGCGTCTGCTACAGTTTTAGGTTAAAATATTTTATCACTCGCAAAGTCATAACCAAACGTGGATCGAATTTAATCCAATTTAATCGAACCACCTCGATGATCCTTTGTGGTGACGGAATATTTTTTTAGTAGATACAGAGTGTTTAGAAAGAGTCGCTGATTGATTAGGTGGTAAATGTTTTGAGACTTCCAAAATTTTCTAAGTAATATTATCTTAAATTGATTATTATCCACCGTAGAAATTTTACATTATTACGATCAGGGGTGTATTTAGGATTGTTGTTCCGAGGGGAGGGGAGGGCTAAAATGAAATATGACTATATAATTCATAATTATTAAAATAATATTATTTTTCTAAACGAATCGCATTTAATTCAGAGGTTCCCAAACTGTGGGTCGCGACTCAAAAGTGGGTCGTAACTTAAATTTTTGGTGGGTCATGTTAAATTTTAGTCTCTGAGTGAAGTGAAGAAGCTGGTTTTTTTACAATGATGTTAATTTTTTTCGGTATTGTACTTTAGCGTGTTTATTTATTCAAAATTCTCAATAGTTATTCGAAATTTGAGAAAAACAGCACTCTAAATTAGACAAAAATGCAATCGAAACTTTAAATAAATTTAAATATAGACTGCAGACAATAATATGAAAAATATTTTTGGGGAAGACATGGAAGACATTTTTTTTGAGTGAAGAATCCGCATGGTGTGAAGTATGTTCGACTTTTTATAAAATATATATATTTTGTAGTATTCATTTAATTGTGTATTATACTTATATAATTTTAAATATTTATCACAATTTTTTTAGAATAAATAAATGAATAATTAGAGCTATTTAACAGTTGTAAATATTATTCGATAAAAATTTAAATACAAAATGCTTTTTTTTATTCAGTATCTTATTGAAGTAAAAAAAAGAAAAGAAAAGACATTTGGTTATTGTTGTGGGTCGCCAAAAATGAAAAAAATTATCAAAATGGGTCGTAACAAAAAAGTTTGGGACCCTCTGATTTAATTATTGCGATTGGGGGGGGGTTATAACTACTCTTTGAAGGGACTTAGCCCCTCTAGCCTTCCCTTCAATACGAGATAAACGTTACAAAATTATCCCAGAAAATGCTTTACTCACCGGTGATCCTAGTCGACAGAATAGCATAACAACGTTTTTAGTCATAAATGTAAATACAAAATATTAAAGTTCAACTACCCCTTTTACTACTTATCTTTTCCAAAAAATGTGTAAATATTTATAAATAATTTTAGTGTTTATTGTTTTGCGTCCAAACACAAACGTGTCTTGTTTTTTTTTTTTTTTTTATCTTTTCATGATTTATAACATTCATTTTATGACACTTAAAGGTAATATTGGTGTTACGTTATACTTACATAGCATAATAATAAATTAAAAAATTAAAGTTTCATTGCACTTAATCGGTTTTGGAAAAATATTTAAATTTTATATTTTTAGAATGTCGATTTCATAAAAAAAAAGCATAAAGTAACTAGGCGGGTTCACGTGAAAAAAAAAAACGAAAAAATAAAATATATCGTTTAATATTCACGTGTTCATACGATGATAATCAAAGCAATGTAATATTATGTTCGTTTTTCTAAATCTGACAATAATGACACGTATATGTGTACTACCGTATTATATCTATCAAAAATAAATCATTTTTTTTTTGTTTTTTTTTTATGAACAGCGCCTATATTCTTTTAGGGGTCGATTGTAAATGTGATAACGTCAAAACTCCATAAACATTGTCATTCTTATCGACAGCGTGGTTGTCAATGTGATGAAAAATTACATTTTCCAACGGTCGTTGTCTTAACTACCATGTGTGCAAACATATAATTTAATGAAAGCAGCACCTTTGGTAAAATATGATATTATTTTGGGACAAACGTTTCGAGCAGCAAAAACAATGAAATAATCCGTCGAACAATCAAATACATATATGTTATTACTTATAAATATCACAATTTATTTAAACACGTTTGTCGTTTGTAAATCATCAATAGTGGTGCGTATTTCAGAATTTATAAAAATCAGGACATGCTCCTTACCGTAGGTATTCTTTGCTCTTCTGGTCGGATACTCTTAGTGGGTATATATGTTGAATTTAAAGAAACGATAAATAATTTCTTCAAGAAAAGAATATTGAGTGGAGCAGTTTTATAAACAACAACAACAACAAAAAAAAAGTACAAACAATTATTTATGATACAAAAAAGTAAAATAAAGTATAGACAAGAAAGCCGAACACACTTTGCACCACGGATATTCCTCGCTCTTCGGGTTAGATACTCTTAGTGGGTGTGTAGAATTTTAAAGAAATGATAAATCATTTTTCAATCAGACAACTCTGAACGAATGATGTTAATAATATAAAGATTAAAGAACAATAATAGTCGTCAAGAGTATCTAATCTGAAGAGAGAAGAATATCTGTGGTGCGAAGTATGTCCAGTTTTCTCGTCTATACTTTACGTAATTTCACTTCTTTTTATCAGATACATATAGAAAGAAGAAAAAAATTAATGAGAAAAATAACCAAGATTTTTTTTTTAAATTTTCAAATTTTCTTGCGTCAAAATGTTTCTCATATTATTGTCTATTTATGACATTAAATTTTCATAAAGTTTGGATCAAAAAATGATGGTTTCCGAGTATTTTTTGTCAAATTCTGTGTAGTTTTTTCAAAAAATTGAAAAATTGATATTTTCAAACAATTATCTCTTTAAAATACCATCTAGTGCTGATTTTTGCTGATTCGAAGTCTTGCTGCTCGAAACTATTCGACTGGTAATTCTATATAATACGAAAATGTTTTCACAGAATAGAAAATGAAATAGAAAAATAATAAACAGCATTGTAAAAACACTAACTTCTTCGCTCCACTCATCATCAGAATCTAAAAGAAATGTTTTTTTTTTTTGTGACTCAATAATAATAACGTTATTGTAAATGTTATATGTCAAAATCTGTTTGAATACAATTCGTACCAGATTTTTTTTTTTTTTACTGTTTTATTCACTGTCATCGATGAGAAAAATTCACGAGTACCGCCGAATACAACACCGTTCGCGAACAGCGACGACACGTTTATTTATTTAATACCATTATTAATGAAGTGCGCGTTAATTAACACACACGGACACACGCACTCGGTGTGTATTGCGAGCTCGGAGCGTCGAACCCCCCCCCCCCGTGTGACCGGTGAACTATACCGCGCGGTTAACAAGGTTTTATAAATTTCCATTTCAGTCTCGCGCGCGATATTAATAATTTATTTCGGCTCGTCCATTGCTTGCAGTTATTCATAATTGAAGGTTCCCCCTGCGGGGGGCTGACAATAAAACCTGTGCGGCTGAGAACACTTATAAATGTCGAACACGTTCTGTGACAAAACAAAAATATAATTAAAAAAAATTTTGTACTTCGGGGTGTTCTTCGCACGTCGGGTGGGATTTTCTTGACGGGTGTATTGAATTTTTAGGAAACGATAAATCATTTCTTCAATAAAACCATTCTGGACGAAAGAAGTTAATAAATATAAAAAATAAATGAGAAAAAAAAATTTTCGAAAAATGTCCAAACATTTTTTTTTTCACATTTCCAAAATTTTCTTGCGCCTAAATCTTTTTTATATTATTATTTTCAATGTTTAAATTTTCATATAGTTCGGATCAAAAAATGATGGTTTCCGAATCGTGTTTGTCAAATTTCGCTTAGTTTTTTGCAAAAAAAAAAAAAAAAAATCGAAGACTTGAGTACCATCTAGAGGCAAATCCGGTTTCAAAAAGTTGCTGATCGAAACTTTTGGACAAGTATTTCCATACGAAAAGTTGTACACAGAAAAAAAATTTAAAAAAATAAACATCACTGTAAAAACACTAGCTTCTTCACTTCGTACAGAATCTAAAAACACCGGTTCTCTGGTTTTAGCTCACTCCGGAAAGGGTCAGACTCAACGGATACGATTCCAGTGAAACGTTCAGCGATATGTTGGAGGACGTGGCCGTCAACCATCGGACGCATCACGGCTCTCATTTCAGATCCACGTAAGTGTGAATAACATATAATATTTATCACATTATTTTTAATATTTAAAGTTTTTAAATTTGACTAAGTTTTTTGAGTTTGGTCGTATACGCTTTTTGTTATAGTATAGGTAACGATTAGGGCTCGGGTTTATGTGTGTATTAAATACAATACGTCACATTTTCCCCGTGACATAATAATACATTTTATGAAGTCATAAATTTGTTTCAAGTAATTTTCGATTAAATGAGCTACATTTGATTTTAGACATTTCGACATAAATACATATTTTTATACACATTTCTTATTTATTTTTCATTTTTTCTTACATATTTATTATTCAATTTTCAGCAGTATAAACTACTAAAGTATTTATAAATTATATTTTATCAATTTCTTATCAAAATTTTATTAGCTTAAGTACCAGGTGTCTCCTTTAGACATTTATGTCAAAATGTAATGTTGCACAATAACATCAGTTAACGTAGAAAGATCATTTTAGTCGGTGTAAGGCAGTTTTACGAACAAATTGACAATCCTTTGAATTCGTAAATTTAAAAATGCTTTCATAAATGTTTAAACGCAATAAACAAATTTAACGAAAATTAATGTAAAAATATAATAAGTATTATGATCACAAACACATCGCTGAGTATTCTTTTTTTATTTTTCTCTTTTTGATGCTCATAACGGTATTTTTATTTTATTTTTTTTTTTTTTTTCAATGTATTCTAATCCATTAAAACAATGTATGATATTCTCAAAACAGTTACACAGAATTAAACACAAAAATATAATATAATAAATGTAAAATAACTTTTAACTTATTAAATTTTTCTTTTTCAAAACTGTTTTTTCGTTATTTTTCTTCTTTGGCATTTTTTTAAGAGATTAAAAATGATAATAATTATGACAAGTAATGCCAAATAATTAAATTCAAAAATGTTTTTATACAAATTTACCATTGAATTATGGCAATAAAAACAACATGACCAAATGACATCTGAGATATTAATTTTTCATAAATTCTTTGAATAATCCCGGTTTTATATGTACAATTACAATAAGTAAACTAAAAAAAAAATTTAAGCTATTGTTTATTTGTGAATGAAAAGTTTTAAAAATAATATTAATCAAATTTATGGATTATTAACTGTAAACAAAAGAATACAGTTTTTCTTTTTTTTTTTTTTAACATAACATTTTGTTATTATATTCAAAATTTAAATCAATTTTAAAATTACACTTTTGAATTAAATCAGATATAATCAATAATTTCTGAATATGCTGAATAAAATAATATGTGAATGTGATGTATACCAATATGAATATTTTAAGAGAATATACATTCGAGTACCAGAAAAACTCGGAACCAACATTAAATTATATCCTCTAGGCTCTGACCGACATAAAATTTAAGTCTGTGATATATTATTATAAAAGTTACGTGTAATATTATATAATAAATATTCACATAAATACTGAAAACAGATCACTAGACCACGTCTTCTAATATTTGAATTTTAAACGCATAAAAGTCATTTTTTTTTTTGCTGTTATAATTTAAACCCGAATGATCTATTTGCTGGAGGATACCTTTACCGGTATTTTTGCTCCGGCACCACCTGTTTCGCCGGATTAAAATTACCATTATTGCGCGTGACTTGTGTTCTTATAGCAATCTTGCTATGACCTTTTCTGTTGATGTATGTGTATATATACACGAGAACGGTCAACAGGCGTTGATGTTTATGTCTAGAAGGAATATCAAGCTTAATGGTATATACGTATATATATATATATTTATAGCTGACTATATTGACTCCGACGGGAAGTTTCTTGAAATGACAAAACTTTATCCAAACATATTATTATACTCGTCCCAACAAATTGCTTTGTCATAACTTCAGTAACGCTATAATTTAATAATCATTAATCGTTAACTGCTATAATATCAAAAACCGGATGTACACTTCGCGCACCATGGGTATCCTTCATTCCTCGGATTATTGAATTTTAAAGAAACGACAATTAATAATTTCTCCAATTAAATCGTTTTAAATACAGGATAATCACAATTTTTTCATTAAATATATATATATATTTTATATTTATTTTTATATTACTTCCAAATATGTAATTATTATGATTATAATTTAATTATATTTAAATTAAATAATTAAATTAATAAAAAATTATGATTTAAATCAAATGGATTAAATAATTATTGTAACAGATTAAAAAAATAACTCAATTATTATACTATTAACTCGATTTTACCAATATGGCGTCGATTTCCAAATATATTCGCATGGTAAAAATATAAATTTTTTAAACAAAAATTACAAATTGTTAATTTTTAGATTCCGAATAAAGCGAAAAAGCCTGTGAAAAAAAAGAAAAAAAGAAAATTGAGTGAAAACGGCAAAATATTCCGTAAATGAGATTTTCATAAAAATTGATTTTAGTAATTATTAGCTATAGCTCTAAAACTAATAGGACTTGAATTTTCACGCGTTGTTGACAATAGTGTACAATACACGCGGGAACATTAATTATAATTAAATAAAAATAAATTCAAAGGAGGAATAGATGTCATCAATAATTTTATGCGAGATGGAACTTCAAATGGGAATCAATCGAAATAATTATGTACCTAGTATACTACCTTTTTGAGGGGCAGGAATCAGAAGCCCCAGAGAGGACGTTTTCCGTTAATCATACAAAACGATAATTTTCAGGTTGATTTAAACTATAATATATATCTAATTTTTAACGATTTAAAAACGTTATTCAAGCAGCCAACATTTAGAAAAACTTTACCACTACTAGAAAAACACTCGAGGAATTTTTAATTAAAAAAAGAAAAATGGCGTCTAAAGGATTAAGAATAATTATAATTTTTTTTTTTTTCAAATAAAACTTACAAAAAATTAGACATTTTCAATATTTTCAAAATTCTATGTTTACACCAAAAGCGTCAAATATTTTTCAACAGAGAACTTTTTCACGTACAAAAATGCTTAGATAAAAGTTAAAAATTAAAAAAGCGGACATACTTCGCACGATGGGTGTACTTCGCATGACAGGTGGTATTCTCTTGACGGGCGTATTATATTTTAAAGAAACGATAAATCATTTCTTCAAGTAAAACGATTCTGAACGAAGGAAGTTAATAATATAAGAAAAAAAAAATGTTCGAAAAAAAAATGCAAAAATCTGAAGTGCCGGGCGGGAATCGAACCCGGTACTGCACGTTCAAGGCTTAGATCGTTTCCACTCGGCCACAAACATTATTTGATCTTGTAGGTGAAATAGTAGTTATTTAATATAATAACCGAAAATATTGAATTTTCAAAATATAATAAAATAGATAGAAAACTATTGTTGCACGTGGATTTTAATTCATACCATCGTATTCAGCGTCGAAAAATACATAAGATGCAATAACACATAATCAACCTTCAGTAATTAATTGCTTATAATATATAGATATTTCTCAATATCTGTCTGTAATATCTTCGACTTTGTTTCAGTCTTACCCTTGT
>JAIPRM010008480.1:0-15834 GCA_025469315.1 Stegophylla sp. TES_Ste_2020
TAATGAAAAAATTAAAAAAAAAAAAAATCAACAATACTCACCAGTCGGTTTTTGTTGCGTCTCCATTTTGATCGTTTTTCTGCCTTCGTCGAGATAATATTATTATTATGATAATTTTTTCGAAAAAGATTTCCGTACGGGTGTCGACCGTTGACAAACGCACTACTATTACTTTGCTGCGGTCGTGTGTTTAGCTGTTGACGCGCGAAAATGTTCGGCTGGTCGCCTGTCGTCACGAGCGAAAACGGAGTACGGGGACCGATCAAGTACGCCGAGTGCGCGAGAAATTATTGCAATAATATTTTTATCGGAGGTAGACGTTGATCACCTTGATGACCACGAGAAACTCGTTGAGAGACTCGGTCGGCGGCGCGGAAACTCGATTCACAGCGAATACTCTATTCGAATCCAAAAAATAAACGTCTTCGTAAAAACTTCTTCGTTTCGCTCAAAATTAAAACATGCTTTGGACTTTTTATATAAAATACAAAAATTATATTAACAACAACGAATGTATTTTAAAGTTGGATAGTTTTATTTAACATGTAGTTCAATTGGAAAACAAACGTATAGATGCTTTTTCTAATGAAATTTTGAATTTTATTCTAAAAAAAATTTGGTTTTCAACGTGCTTATTTCAGAATATATACAGCCAATTAAATATTTCTTATGTTGTCCGTTATATCGGCATCTTGTAAACGCAGTTTAAGTAAACTGAAATTATTTAAGTTACACTTCAGATCAACTACAAATCAAAGAATGTTAAATGACATGTCGATCATCATATCCACTAAGCACAAAGCTCCTAAAACATATTATATTAATAATAAATGAATTCGCTTTTTCAATTGATTAAAAAGTATTATTTTACTCTTTATTTTTTTAGTTTATACTAATCAATTTCACTTTTTTAGGATATTATATATTTTAAAAAACTAGCAAATTTAATAATTACTGTTATGTTATTTTATATTTTCATTAGTAATAAAAATTTCCTTAATAAATGTATATAAATTTATTTTCAGTAAAAATATTGAACATCACCTATTATATCTTGGAACTGACATATCGTCAATAATAATCGAAATTTTGAATAATTTTTGGTGAACTTTTTTTTTTTTTGTAACTTATAGAAGTGCTAATATTATGTTTTGCCCCGAATGACATAATTATTTGTAGATTCGGCACTGGACTTTGGTCGCTTTGTGTAAAATATGAACGCACGTCGACGTTCTACAGTGTTATTACGCGTTAAGATAGGTCAATAATTATTGTTTTATCGAACGGTTTCAGAAACCAAAAAAATAATGATGCGAAAATTATATTATTTACGTGAATAAATTACCAATATTTTATATTATCACATACGATATAGAAACATTTTAGGAATCAATGTTTTCTTGTTCTAATTATTTATTCTAAAATAATATATTTGGTTTTAAAAATATGAATTTTTTTTTTTTGTACACTCGAAAAAATAATATTATATTATAAAAACGCGTTTTTAAATTACAAATATTTTACTTTTACAACTAATTTGAAACATTTAAACTCGACGTGTTTATTATGTAATTACAAGTAAGCGATTTTTTTTTTTTTTTATGTATATTTATACATAAAACGAGAAACTGATACGCAAGGTTAAAGTTTGACGTTGCAAAATGCGGGTCGTGGCGAAAACGATTATTAATTAACTCGTATTATCTCTTGAAATGCAAAACTGGACGAGAAAACAGAGCGGTCTGTCGAGTTATTCAAAACAATATCAATCTGGAAACACCGCGAGAAATCGATGGCTTTTGTATCCTATACACCAGCGTTTGGGGGTCACAGTGGCGCACATCAAGGGGTTCACGGGTGTCGACTGACAACCCCATGAAAATCGGTGGGTGGTTCTAGTTGGACTTGGAACTTATTTTTATATCTATTGTTTATTATTTATAGCATCTTAAAAAAAAAAAAAAAAAAATATACAATAAAAACAAAATTTTTATCATGTTCATACTCAAATTTTATAGGTGAAATGGGTGATTTCAAAAGGTGATTTCCATATTTTCGACACCCCTGTGAAAATTTTACCGTGCGCCACTGATGGATCGTGACCCAAAATTGGGTCGCCAAATGTTTTTAATGAGTCCGCTACTCATTAAGAAAATATCTAAATAAATAATAAAAATAAAAATGACTAAATACACAAAAATTAATAACAATATATTTAAAATATTTTTAACGAAACATTTGTTTTTTAGTGTAATACTGCAATCAATTTTGCTAGTTTTTTTTTTACTGTTACGACTATGAACAATAACATTAATTTTATCATTATATTTAATATTTTGTCAGCTTGTATTTATTTATAAGTTTAATATTCTGAATTATAAATATTTTAATTAAAAGATTATTTTTAATTTTATTTGTAATTAATTAACAACAATAAGTATTCAGCATTCTGTAATACATTTTTTTGGCCTATATTAAATAATAGAATTACTTATAAACAAATCATCATTAATCAGGAGCGGATCCAGAAATTTATCATAGGAGGGGGGTAATTAAAATGTATCCAACAGATACTATTCACACTTAATAACATACTTTTTAATGTCATCATTTTGAATTTATTCTTACAAACTAGATAAGATAAGATAAAGTTTTAATTATTATTTATTATTATTAGTGTAGGTACCTGTGGTCATAATGTATATAATAAGATCGAGGGAGGGGTATTAACTCTATTAACCCCCCCCTTGGATCCGCCATTCTCATTAATGTCACTCTATTATTGTGCACCTTCTTGATTTTTTTTTTTTTTTTGGAGGAAATGGGTCAACAATAAGTAAATATATGGGTCATCATTGTAAAAAGGTTGGGAAACACTGGTATTACACGATTTCAAATAAACGTGTACCCTACGGAAACTCAATTTAAACTGATTATAATTTCGAAATTTGGACAACACTATTAATGACGTAAGCGTAAGTAAGTACTACATCCATAGACATGCGCACAGGGTGTGCCTGGTGTGCCATGGCACACCCCGGACTATGGCTCGTTGTACACTACAACCCGTGCATAGGTGGAAATTGGGGGGGAGACTTGAGGGGTCTAAGCCCCCTCAAAATTTACAAACCGGGAAATTAGCTCCCTCAAATATAATAAGTAATCACAATAATTATAAAAATTTAGTAATTTCCAGTAATAATAATAATATTTCATTTTGCAAGTTTTCTAGTACCATTGCAACAGTAAGTTGAATACTTGAATCTAGTTTGACACTGACGACTACTGAGTACTGGTTATCGTAACTCGTTATTTTTTCCGTGTCCGATGTGTTATTATTATTTATTTAATTTAAATTAATAAATTACGAAGTATGTGTGAAAACACTGTACAGCTCAAAGTGTATTTTGTTTTTTAGTTTTTTTTTTTTTTTTTAATTTTAATGGATTACATGGGTTTAAAGTAATACTTTATTTATCGAATATATCAAAAAAGGTATATGACATATTTAATTTTTTTTTAAAAAAAATGTATTCTAACCACTCAAATTAATGAACCAGCTTTATCAAAACCATTGTGTTCAACTCCTCACACAGATACAACATTTAAATATGTCAGCCGATTAAATAAATAACCTTTATTTTTAAAATGCATTAAAAAAATTTAAAGAATTTTGTATAAACTTTATAATTATCATCAGGTAACTTGGGTTGATCATGAACATTATCATACAGGGATTGTGATCTCACTAATCTCAGTAATGTGAACTGTTTCCTGTATGTTAATGTTCATGATCAACCCAAGTAATATTGAATTACACATTGTTCATGTGTTTTGAGCCTACCAGCATTTTTATGAATATCTAAATTATATTTTTCCAAGTTGGAAATTTTGAAGAAAAAAAACAAAGATGTTTTATAAGTATTTAAGAACCTACTTATGAAATACTTTAAGATTCTGAGCAAAGTGAAGAAACTAGTGTTTTTATAATGATGTTTATAATTATTATTATTATTTTTTCTGTAAAAACTTTTTCGAATGAAAATATTTGTCCAATAATTTTGACCGGTTACTTTTTGAACTTTTTTGGCTCTAGATGGTACTTTAGTGAGGACATTTTTCGAAATTCTAAATTGTTTTCTCAAAAATTAGAACAAAACTGCCTAAAATTTGACAAAAATAAAAACTAGAAAACTGTCTTTTTTCAATCCAAATTTTATGAAAATTTATACATAGATAGATAATAACATGAGAAATATTTTGGCGCATGAAAATTTTGAAAATTTGAAAAAAAAAGTTTGACATTTTTTTAATTTTTTTTTTTTTTTTCATTAATTTTTTTTTTTGTCCTTTTCTTTATTTATTTGATAAAGTAAAGTAAAGTAAAATAAAGTAGTAAAATAAAGTAAAGTATAGACTAGAAAGCCGGACATACTTTGCACCACGGATATTCTTCGCTCTTCAGGTCAAATATACTTGGTGCGGGCGTTGAAGATGACGAAAATTATTATTTTTTATATTATTAACTTCCTCCGTTCAGAATCGTCTTATTGAAGTAATGATTTATCGTTTCTTTAAAATTCCACACGTCCACCAAGAGTATCTGACCCGAGGAGTGAAGAATATCCGTGGTACGAAATATGTCCGACTTTCTTGTCGATACTTTACTTTACTTTACTTTTTTTAGTTGAATAATTACAAGTAAGTAAAAATAAAAAAGTACTTATTTGTTCACCATAATGTACACTTTGATTTTAAATATATTAGTTTTCCAATTGATGAATTATATTCGCACAATAAGTAATATAGAAAAAATATAACACACAAAGAACCAATTTTTTTTTTTTTCTTAGCTGACCTGTTGTATTATAATACAAATCATTTTTTAAGTGTTAATTAACTATAATTAAGTATTTATTTTAATGTATTATTTTTGATTTATAATTTTAATTCATTGTAAAAATGACTGACTTTATTGTATACATAATTATTTTGATCTGTGAATTATATTTCACTAAGTACTTACCTATATTGTTTACGATGAATGAAATAAAAAATAACTAATGATTTATTATTTTTTACAAACAAATGAAATGTTTATACTTGCATAAAATTAAAGAACTAATAAAAATATATTTTTAAACATAATTATTATAAATTTGATACATAGATACCTAATAGAATATGAGTACATGATTTTTGCCAACCGAAAACATGGCGGACGTGTTAGAACGAGATAACAGGTGGCTTCACTTTTTTTCATGTAAAGCAGTGGTTCCCAAACTTTTTTTTCCGGTGGTGCCTTTTTTGGACCAAATGCATTCATGGTGCCTCCAATGAGATATTAATTATTTTTTTAAAAAAGAAATAAAGAAGCTCATTAACTAATTTTAATAATTTCATTGAACATGCGTTTTTATTAAAAAAAAAAAAAAAAAAAAACAATACAAAAGATAAAAATTATACCATGAACAGTGCCAGATCTAGAGCATATGTCAGGATGTGAGCATATGTAAAAGCCCCTCCCTTATATTCACAAAATTTTTGATAAAAGCTCTTGATATTGAAGCGCCCCTAAATAAACGGCATCCGAGGGCAAGAACCACCGCTCGTCAGCTGCATTTAGTGTAAGTACAGTAACAGTGTAAGGCGAAATCCTAATTCACATTAATAAGTTTCACATTGGGTAAGAGTATTTTTTTCACTTAAACCTTCATAATTATTGTTTTTGAAAATGAACCATAATTCGATGTACGAAATGTACGTTAATGGGAAGATTTTAACATTGAGTTTGAAGTTAATCAAATATTTGTAATCAGCTTAAGATAAGCTTGAGGTAAACTTGAGCTCACATAAAAATAATATTTTGAAAAACATAAAATAACATAATTAAACTAAATTGATACTTTTTGAAATTTCTTCAAATCATTTATTCATGTACATTGTATACTTTACTTTCCAAAAAAAACTTGTTGATTCATTTTACGATTATAATTGATCAAATGGTATCCACAAGATTACTAGATTCTTGCATTATTTTATTCAATAATTTAATTTCAAAAATTTTAAATCAACAGTAAATCAAAAAACGGGATTAATATGCGACAGACTTGGAAATTACGGGACAAAAAGCATCCTGAAAGAAGTTTGTCAGAACAACAGGACACAGAGCCGAAATAAAGGCCAATCCTGTATAAAACAGGACGT
This sequence comes from Stegophylla sp. TES_Ste_2020, assembly GCA_025469315.1. Classification (NCBI taxonomy): domain Eukaryota; kingdom Metazoa; phylum Arthropoda; class Insecta; order Hemiptera; family Aphididae; genus Stegophylla; species Stegophylla sp. TES_Ste_2020. The sequence goes on from JAIPRM010008480.1 coordinate 6,208, forward strand.
ATGGTCACCCTAATCTAGTATAATATTATAGATATCTGTGCGATGAGAACATAATATTATTTTAACAGTCTTTTGCCGCCGTTTTTCACGAAGACGCGATGTTATCGTGACGTGAACTGAATATTATACCTGGAATGTACACACACAAATATTATGCTACATATTTTGTCGAAAAACGATCCGGAGATAAACGTATCAATCGGAAGGGTGCGCGTATTATATACGTGGAAGCTTCAGACCAGTGTTTCCCAAAAAGTGTGTCGCGGCACATTAATGTGCCTTGATAATGTTGTAGTAGGTCTGCCGCGAAAATTTTAATAAATTAAATTTAACATAATTGAATAATTGAATATTTCTTATTATACAATAATGTATCACAGAGAACTAAATAATTATTATAGAATCTTAATATTTTATTTATAGCTTCCTGTTTCCTCAAAATGTGATTAAGTAACCTGGTGAAATATATCATTGGAGTCACATTCTTCCTAGGGTTACACCATTTAATGAGTTTAAAAAACAGTACATTTTCAATATACTTAACTTTCACGAAAATGCTTTTTATTATTATTCGTTAGACATGATAGGTATTTGTTAAATTTGTTTATATCGGATTTATACCTAATAGAATACATATATAGTCAAAATATGATTAATTGTAAAATATTTGTATAATTTAAATTAAAATATTTTCAGATATTTTTAAGTATGCGTTCCTTACAATGTTTAGAAAAACTAAAAAAAGTTGCACATATTAAAAAATGAAAAAAATAATAATAAAGCCGATAAAAGTGGCGTTAATAATAAGAATAATTCCCTTATTAGCATACGCCACTGGAAGTAGGTAGATAACGTTTATCGAAAGTGTGCCGTGAGTGAATTACAATTAATATTGGTGTGCCGCGATTGTAAAAAGTTTGGGAACCACTGCAGTTTAGACGTATGTATGGTAAATATATAATATTTTATAATATAAAATAATATGTTATATCGGAAATGGCACTGCGGAAATGTCGAGTCGAATCGTGTGCAGTGGGTATATTGGGGGTCGGGGAGTGTTTTCGGAGGGAGGAAAATCTGCAGATATAGAGATAGGGTTTGCGATGCTGGGGATAAAAAAAAAAAAAAAAAAATGAAAAAGACGTCGGTCGTCTCCCCCGTTTTAATGCTGAGAGGCAATACCGTCGTCGTCGTCGTCGTACAATATAATATATATACATATATATATATATTTCCCGATCGTCCCGCGGGAGACGTTCCGTTTTTTTTTCTTTTTTTATTCGTTCTCCGACGATATCGCGGACCGGAAGAAAAATTAGAATACAGCATGTATGTGTGTGTACTCCGAACGTTTTCTCTATAAGAGGTAACCTATAGCCCTCGCCTTCCCCTACCTCCTTCCCTCGTTTACTGTTTGAAAATTAAAAGTGTCGAAATCTCCCGGGACGCGTCTCCGGGGAAACGGCGGCGGTCTTCAGTGCGTTCTCATCATAATATATATATACGAGACGATTGGCGGCGATCTATCCTCAACACCGGTGGACCACCACCCATCAGCAATCCTCCGGGGTCCGACCTTTCGCTGAAAGTACGTACGATATGCGTATAAATAAATGAAAACCGAATTTAGTTTATTTTTATTTTTTTCGAATTGAATTGCTCGCGCGTTTGACGACTCCTGAAATGTTTATGCGGCGTACCTAGTCGTCGTCGTGCGGCGGCATGCCTTCGCCTACACCCCCTACACCCCCTCCCACCGGGATACATGCATAATTTACAAAATAATATACATATATGCGCGCGTTTTTAGAGACCCGGTGGACAAAATTGTAGTTAACCGGAGAAACGGACGACGTTATACGAAGTAGTTTAAACGAAATACGTCGATGTCGCTTTTCAAAAACCAATAAATTATTATTATTTTAAAATAACCCACCCCCGCTCGAAGCAGTAGTAGTGTCGTAAATTCGATTTACGTATATTATTTGAATATAAAAAAAAAAAACGGGACGACGGACGACGGTTTGGAATATATTATTATTGTTATTAAAATAGTATCGAGCGCATATTTTATTTTAAATGATTTTCGGTTTATTCTCGCGCTGCTCAGACGTCTTTTCAAAAATATCGATAATACAGTGTGTAAATTAATCGGAAAGTCAATAGTTATTATTCCTAATATAATGCAGAATATATTGAAGTTCCGTTATTTTTTAACATAATATGTGACTTATAGTCTATCTTTTACCGTGGTTAAAAAAAATTTTTGAAAAATTTCGAAAATAGCCACTTTGTAGAATTACTCAGAAGTTACTCGGGGAAAAAACAATTTTGAAATCGGTTGAATTTTGAATGAATGAGAGCATTTTATTTTTCAAAAAACACTGCAAATTACATGCATAATTTCATTACAAACATCATGGTTATATAAAATTGAGTTATGTACGGCAGTCAATGGGGGGCATTTTGAACATTTACAAAAATAAACAAAAATATGATACAAAAAAATATTAATGAGTTGTATGTACTTCATCACCTAATGTCATATTATTATTTAAAAGTTTAAAAATCATACAATTTTACAATTTGCTGATTTGCAATTTGAAAAATAAAATGCTCTCATTCATTCAAAATTCAACCGATTTCAAAATTGTTTTTTTCCTTGACTAACTTATAAGTAATTCTACAAAGTGGCTATTTTTGAAATTTTTCAAACATTTTTTTTTTTTTGGTGGTTTTGAATTTTGGATTTTTTTTAACTATGGTAAAAGATGAGCTATAAGTTTTTTTTTTCGTTAATCACAATTTATTAATATTAAATTAGGACCATCGGTGTACGAAGTTAGAATTTTAAAAATAAAATATAATTTTTTGTCCCACAAATAAAATGTTTTTGAATAAAATTAAATATATATTATTTATGAGTTGATGTATTTTTTTTTCGTGTATTATGAGCTCCTTAAGATGTGGTTAATAATGTACGTCATGATGTACATTAATTGATGTAAAGGTGACACGAAGTTATCGTAAAAATGATTTTTAGTTAAATTCGAATGATATAATATTTGGATTCGATTATTTACACTGTCGAGTAAAGTGATTCACAAGAATACGTCATTCCGAAAATCGATTTCATATCTGATGCGCTGCTATTAACGTTTGAGTTCTTCGAAACAGGGCTGTGCTAACATAATTCCGAAACAGAGAGACAAATTCTTTTTTGACTTTTTTAGACCGTCATATCGTAATGATTCTAAAAGTTCTATTCTTCGAATTAACCTCAAATGTTGCGATATAATTTGATTTACTGTACATCCGTTTTTAATGACATATTTAAAACTAAATAATAAAGTAAAAATGGATTTAAAAGATTTTTTTTTTGGCTCTTAAAATAATTTCATTTGTTCGTTTGGCTCGTGAACACATTCATTGTGGCCACCCCTGCTATATAGTTAATAATAATAATAACAATAACAGTCCATCCCCACTTCTAAAAACAGTAGAGTTTTTAAAAAAATCCGTACCTATTGTAATAAAACAATTATTTAAACGATGAATAATAATATTATTAAAGAAAGCTTTATATAATATCACAATAATCATTTCGGTATGAAAAAAGGGTTTTCCCAACAAACCTATAATTTAGCGATGCTACGTTTTGTTTTTTTTTTTTCTCTCGGTTTTATTACGTTCAAATCAAAAATCAATGATAGATAAATACGCCGAGACGTCCGGTTTCGCACAGAATTTAGTCAAATAATAACATTTACATTATTATTATTACCTTCTCGATCGCTTAGTCCGTATACACGGGGGGTCAGGGGTTCAAACCCCTCACATTCACATAGTACAGTGGTTCCCAACTGGTAGAGAATTCCCCCCTAGTGGGGAATTAAGATACTGCTCAGAGGGGAATTCTGAGATGAAGAAATAATGAGCATTTTTTTTTTGGTAATTTTGTTAAAAATATTAATTTTAAATCTGCTTCAGTTATTTAATTAATATTTATACTTAATGTCATTATTTTTGTTTTTATACTTAATAATTTGTTATTATGTTTAATATTAATATCTAATATCTAATTTTTGTAAAATAATGAAAATAAAAATTCATTAATATAAATATGCGTATACTTATATAGTTATTTTGTATAATAATTTATTTGTATGGTCAAAAAAAAAATATATATATCAAAATTATGTTTTAAGGGGGATATGAATTTTGAAAATATACAAGGGGGGAGTGAGGTTTTCGAAAAATTACAAGGGGGGAATAGAATAAAAAAGATTGGGAACCGATGTACTAACGTATTGGTAGTCGTTTGCGTTTACGATTTTTGTTTATTATTAGCTCGTACGTACTTGGGGAAGAAATAAAAACGGTCGATTTCCTTGCGGCTTGTATGGCGAATTTTACACGTATATAGTACATACTATAGTACTCTACCTGCTATTTACCGAGTCCGGCTCGTAAATCGCGGACCCTGCGACACGATTCCTTTCGAAAACACTCCTTTATAATATTACATAATATATGGACGAAGACATTGTTTCGTTAAACTCCTACACAAGTATATACGAATGTTTATTAATGTTTATTTTTTTCTGTTAACATTTTTTTTTTTTTTTTTTTTTTTTTTACAAATGCTAGTCCAAATGTTTTGATCTACAACTTTATGAATCGGTATTTGCTTACAGATGGTATATTAGAGGGGTAATTTTTTGAAATTCCTCGAAATTTGGAAAAAACCCTTGAAACTTTTTTTTCATTCAAACTTCATGAAAATATAAATAAAAATTGACTACTATGTAAAAAATATTTTTCTAAAAGAAATTTTTGACATGTTAAAAAAAGTTTTGTGATTTTTTTTCTAACACTTTTTCTCTTATTTAAAAGTTTTCTTCCTATTCTTAATTAATTGGGAGATATAAATCTAGCTGAGTAAAAAATAATTTTTTTTTTTTTGTTGTTGTAATATAATTTAAATTTTACGATTTCTAAGAAAAAATTGACTTGTATAAATTAAAACTCCGCTCAGAATCGTTTTGCTGAAGATTAAAGTCATTGTTTCTTTAAAATTTAATAAACCCATCATATCTCACTCGAGGATTAAAGAACACCCGTGGTGCGAAATATGTCCAGTTTTTTATTTGTGCCCCTCCCATTAGACATTTTTAAATACGCCCGTGGTTGCTCCCTCGGAAGACCCGAGCGCGCCTTAACGGGGGAGAAGCGCACGGAAAATGTGTATACAGAACATATTCTGATGACTTTGGAAAATTATCTCTTGAAATATCTACCGAAATAGAGGACCGCTCGAGTGAGTCGGCATAAAAACTCACGCTCTCTTTTGGTTTTTTTAATTCCAGAAGAATTATTTAAAAAAATTTTAAGCAATTAATTCACAAAAGAGAATAAACTTTGAGAAAAAAAAATTCTAGGTTTAAATCATTATAATGCTGTCAAAGATAACGGGGTTTTTTTTTTCACCCACATTGTTTTACTTTATTTGATTTATTATTTATCGTTTGATCAATAATTCTGAGTTACGTATATATCAGTGTATAATTTGTAAGATCACTGTACAATCACACAAAAATGACATGACATTTTGTATTCAGGTCGAATTTCTACCGTTTGGGGAGCATAGTACTTATTATTACACAACTTAGTATACAAATTCGATCATTTGCATGAATAATGAATTTCACATGAATTATTTTGTTATTGAATAACAATTGTTAAACATGTTGACAATATTACTATTATTGTATATTAGCTGAAGTTCCGCTCAGAAACGATTTATTGAAAAAATGATTTTTCTTTTCTTTTTTTCTTTTTCAATTCAACACACCCGCCAAGAGTATCTCACTCGGGGTACGAAGTATGTCCGGCTTTTATTTTTTTTTTATGCAATAATTCCGAAAAAAACATCCACACTCAACACTATAAGATTCCCATTCTCGGAACAATTAATTAACAATAATTAACCTCCGCAAATTTGATTTCTTTAATCTAAATCAATCAGTTTGAGCACAAATTCGAAAATTGAAAACGTAGGCTCTACTTCTTTAGAAAATTCCAATCAAACGCGATTCTTAGTTTATTTTTTTCTCCCACTTTTGTCTTATTGATTTTTCGCATTAATACGGGCCCGTACTCAAAAAAAAAAAAAAAAGGCTTTCATACTCATTACAAAAACAAGTTGAATGCAAAAAATTTCTAAAAAATAATTCTTTTGTTTTTATTTAAATAATAAGAAAATATTCGAAGACTCCTCGGTAAATCGCCGGTTAGCGTACCTACGCTGCGCTCTGTACGAGACCACGTGCACACAACGGCATTGCTACAGCTGATGTAGAGGTGGTGTATTCAGGAGGGGGTAGAGGGTAAAAGGTTGAAAAAAAAAGTATTTGTTTTATTGCGTTGAACAAAAAGGACGTGTATTTTACTCGCCATCCATAGCTGGTAGAAATTGCAAAAATTTAGACTATCATAATATTGTAAACGTTGAATAAAATAAAAATAAAAATTGATCTATTTGTAAAAAAAATACTTCGCACGACGGGTGGGATCCTCTTGACGGGTGTATATTGAATTTTAAAGAAACGATATAATATCATTTCTTCAATAAAACGATTCTGAACGAGGGAAGTTAATAATATAATAAAAAATAAATGAGAAAAAAAAATGTTAGAAAAATGTACAAAATTTTTTTTTCACATTTTCTAAATTTCCTCGCGCCAAAATCTTTTTATATATGATTTTCTATCTATGTTTAAATTTTCATATAGTGCGGATCAAAAAATGATGGTTTCCGAGTCGTTTTTGTCAAATTTCGGGCAATTCTTTCCAAAAAAAAAAAAAAATTGAATAATTGAGAAATTCAAAAAATGACCTCTTTAAAATACAATCTAGAGGCAAATCTGGTTTCAAAAAGTTATTGATCGAATCTTTTGGACAAGTATTTCCATACGAAAAGTTGTACACAGAAATAAAAAAATAAATATCATTGTAAAAACACTAGCTTCTTCACTTCGTTCAGAATCTAAAATTAGATATGAAAAAATATACAACATTTTTCCTTACTGATTGTTTCCTAAAATTTACGAAAGAGAATAGGTATGCAAGTGCTATAATTTTCAATTCATCAAAAATATTAAAAACTACTCAAGTTCTCGCCACCCTAAACACTTTAGATCCTGTGTGGAGCGAAGAAGCTAGTGTTTTTACAGCGACGTTTTTTTTTTTTATATTTTACTAAGTATAAAAATACTTGTTCAAAATACTCGACCAAAAACTTATTGAATCAAAATTCACCTCTAGATGGTATTTTAAATGGGTTATTTTTCGAAATGCTTATTATTTTATTTTTTTTTTTTTTTTGATTAATTTGGCAAAAAATTTCCAAAATTTGGAAAAAATAATAATAATTTATTTCATTAAACATATTATTATGATTTGCAATCATTTGCGATCGAAATCCAACTCTTCAACTCAAGTATTGTATTTTTTTTTTGTTTGGCTATTCTAAGTCGATAGGATTTGCCCCTCCACCCCACACCTCCCCATGATAATGGGTCCCGAAAACGTCACTGCTGCGGATGACTGCACACGCGCATATGTATATACATGTCGTTATAAAATAATAATTATTGCAATTAACGCGTTTGGCCGATAGGCAGAGGGTACTCATTAAGCATTACGAAATTCGGTGTTTTCTCCTCACGCACGTCTAATAAAAAATTAAACGTTTGTTACCGTGTTTTGCATTACATATTATATTATGCTTGTACAACACGTGCGTATTATTAGTCCTACGGTCGGACGACTATCGCAGAAAAACCGTTTTGCATTCAAGCGAACAATGGAAACGTTAACGAACGATTTTGGTTAATCCATACGCCGCCGCCGCCGCGTCTCTGGTATTATTATTATTAATATTATTATTATTATTATTATTATTATTATTGTTACTACAGGGTGGTTCACGGGAATAAGAGCCGAAAATAGACGAATTTTCATCAACGCTGAACGGGAGAAGGTATGTGTAGAGACAAGCTTATTAGATATTCATCAGTTAATGAAGTGATATTTCTTTAAAAATTTAATACACCCACCAAGTCCCACCCGAGAAGCGAACAATACAAGTGTGAAGTATATCCGGTTTTTTTTTTTTTTTTAATGTAATATTTTAATAACTGTTTTAAAATTATTACTTGGTAGCATCCAGTCGCATAAAACCTTTAATGCTATCAGATCTACTTTCCACGTTTTATTCACATGTAATCCCCTCGGGTGTGTATGAATTTGACGTTCTTGTTCAGTAAATACCATGGGCATCAAAATATTTAAAAATATTTGTTTGGTTAATCTAAACCTCCTGAAAAAACTCACCGTCTGAAAATGAAAAATTCATAATAGGATCAATATTATTTCTTTTATAATACGTTCTCCGTGCTCTGCTTTGAATTTATTTCATTTAAAAAAATATTATAATCATCCATTTTAACGAAACTATAATATTATAACAATTATTAAAATAATCAATTACAATAGGTATTTATAAGAATATATTATAAGAAATAACTTTTGTTTAAGTGAGCACTACAGCTTATACTAACATTTCACTTAATATCCCCAGAGAATTTTCTAACTTTATGTGTAAATCCTATTTACGAATACCTTCAGTTTACTAACTTTTAGATTTTACTAAGAATATACTTAGATAGATTGATTTATGAACATTAAAATGGACGATTAAACTGAGTTTCCTCTGAGAATCGACTTAGTGCGATCTGTGAATATGGCCATTTAGTTACCTATATGGAACAGCGGAATTTCGAACGCGAGACTCATTTGTGAAAAATAACAAAATATGTTCCCAAATCACCTCATTTCACATTTTGAGGATGCGCATTGGCCAGCTAGATCACCTGACTTATAACGCGGATCGTGATCAAGTCATGTTAAGTTTATGGATCAAAATTTTATTACCTCGGATGCAATAAGAACGGAAATCGCATTAATTGATAGCATTTTGCTTTCAGAGCGTTACCTCGAATTTTTTTTAGAATGTTTTTACAATGATGTTTATTTTTTTTTATTTTTTTCTTCCTCTGTAAACACTTTTTCGTATAGAAATACTCGTCCAAAAGTTTCGATCAGTAACTTTATGGATCCAAAATCGAACCCAGATGGTACTTTTGATGGGTCATTTTTCAAATTTCTCAATATTTTTTTAAAAAATGCGAAAAAACTGAAAAAAAAATTGTCAAAAAACGGCCAAATATGCAATTACCGCAATTTCCGTAAAACTGAGAATTACTTTTTGACATGACTTCTAAAATAATGCAGCTAAGGACTTGAAATTTTCACTAACCACTAAAAATAGTTACGAGAACATTTCATAAAAATTTCAACAAGATTTGATCAATTTTGAGTTAAGTACGGCATTTTGAAAATTTTGGAAACATCTCGTTTTTTGTTAGTTTTTATGTAATAAAATTTTTGATTTTTGATATTAAGACTTGAAAATTTAATATGATCTCACTGACATATATGTCTACTTGACTTGAAAAAATCTCGAAAATCGTTAGTCAATTTTTTTTTTATAACCGTTTGAAG